>JAGTTF010005486.1:0-34853 GCA_019095985.1 Streblospio benedicti | reverse complement strand
TCCTTCAATATCTGTGTGATTGAATTTTTGCAGAAGCTGAATATTTTTTAGTATGTCCTCAACGATCGCTGGTTTCAGACTTCAGTTGGTCCTGCCAACTATCCAGAAATCATTGCTTCAATTACATTAAAAAATCTTGATCACGTCCTATAGTTTTTAGTTTCTTCAACAATATCGGAACATGCCGGATCATTCTCGATTCTAATGCTTCTTCGTTTGTACTGAGTTTTTAATAGCAGATTGATGCTTCTTATCTGGCGGTTAACAGCGTTTTATATGAATTTTTCAATTCTCTTCATTAAAGGATATTTTATCACCTGTGTCTAATCTTTTTTCTTCAGATCCTTTAACACAGTATAAAAAATGTTTGGATTCATATTGAATTTGACCAGACATAGGGTCGAGTATTTGCTTGAAAACAATCAGTTTTCTGTTGTTGCCTATATGACTATGAAGTTCATGATTTACAACATTTTCTAGCTTTTAAAATGTCTGGCTGCCGTGATAACACATGTATGACTTATCTGAAAGCAAAAATAAAGCAAAAACATCAATGAGTGTTGACCTGCTAATAATAAAATAATAAAACATGGTTATCGTGTTCTTTTTATAACCACATATACTAGTAATAATATTTTAAAAAAAGATCAATAACCCTCATTATCACTTATTTTGACTTATTTTTGCAAATGAATAACCCTCATCATGCTTTTTCAACAACCCACATTGTTAAATGATATCTAAAACCAGCATTTTTCATAGTTAACAGTTTAATTCCGCAAGCTTACATGACATATCTATTGTTACACATTTTCTCTACATTTAGAATACATAAAACTGACTTACTTTGACTTGCCAGCGTCATCAAATCACTTTTTTATCTGAATCAGAGGTGTTGGCCACCATTTTGGAGACGAGGGTTGTTGTAACAACCCTCTTCATGTTTCATACAGTGACAGTGAGATGACCCCTAGACAGCTGTACTGTAAGAAGTACTACCTGCTGGCCCCCGTAGCGGGTGTAGCTTCAAGATGAGCCTTGTATGACTGACCTTGTCGAAGGCTTTACTGAAATTCATTATAAGGATGTCTGTTTGCTCTCCACACAACCTATTGTTGGTGATGTCAGCGGTGAAACTCAATTAGCTGTGTTTCACAAGATCGGCAGTCCCGGAATCCATGTTATAGCTCGTAGAGTATTTTATGTGTCCTGGCATGACCTACCAGGTTGCTGGTGATGATGTGTTCCATGAGTTTGCAGGCTATGCAGGTAAAGGACATTGGGCAGTAATTTGAGGCATGTCCTTCTTATTCCCTTTCTTATAGATGGGGGTGTCTATTCCGGGGTACTGTTCCAATGAGATATGACTTACTGAAGATCATGGTCAGCATCGGTGGAGAGGTCCTCCAGTACTCTAGGCTGATGCCCGTCTTGACCTGGAGCCTTGTGCACGTTGGAGCTGTTGTAGCAGTTTTAGCACACTTGGCTGAGTGATTGCAATGTCCCTTGTGACAGAGAAACTACCGTCTGGCCGGTTAATGCAGCTGGGTCTTGTGTCACAGGTAAAACTGATTCCAATTGTCACCAACATACCATATTTCCAGTATCCATCTGGCAATAAATCACATTTGATAGGAAATGATTTGCTGGCGGTTTGTACGCTCACATATGCATGTGTGCATGATATGGGGCACTTGGGTGATTTACGGTGTGTTATAGCACGAGGACCTGGCTAAGACTTGAATCTTTTGGTCAGAGAGTGCTAAAGCTCGGGCCTCTAGGAGACACATTCATTTCTGTCCAGCAGTGATCCAATGGCTAGTGATATTTCATTATAATTAGTGGTAGAGTGCGAAGTTCAGTACCATGTCTTTGCTGTACCACTGGGCAAGTCTTGTATATTAGCTCAAGCCATCTTAAGACTATCACATTTTCTAAAATAGGTGATAGTTCGTCATCCTTCCACATGCCTCATCTTTGTGAAGAATGCCAGACTCTTTGGTTAGTAAGGCATTCTTCACAAATGTATGTGGACACTGGTATATGTCCTCTGGGCATTCTTTAGTGTGTTGCCGTATAGCGATAAAGTCTAGAAATTGTAGTCAAGTTTTTGAAATGGTAATTGTTTGATCAGTGACCATAGGCTCATTAGAGAAGTAGACTGCATTATTATTGTGTTTTGTGCTGGGGGCATAGTTCGCTATCATGTCAAAGTTAACTCTAGCTGCACCTTTTTTTGAGCAGCGGTTCTGCCATTCTCATCTGCGTCATCTTGAAAAAGCTCTGGTAGGGGTTACCCTTTGACTTAGTCCACGGGGGTTCCAGAAATGGCGCAAATCACTGTCCAGATGGATGTATATCAAATTAGATTTCCACGCTTCAAAGGAAATGATTAAGTGTTTCAGTTGTAATCAGTACACGCTGCTTTGGTGTTGTTGATGTGGCCATTTGGGGTTTTTTTTTCAAACTGACAAATGTGCAAGAAATTGAGTTGTATCCAATATGTGGCACTGGTATGTATAGTTTAGGGATTGTTCACAAATGATGTCACCTCATCTTTAGCCTTTTTATTCCTCCCACCATCCCTCCCCCGCCCCTCTTTTCGTCCTCTTTGCAGCACCCCCCCCCCTCCTGGTAATTGATCGTCGTCTTTGCCTCAACCATCCCACCCCACGCATGACATGGTTTCACAATGACTTTTAACTTTAATGACTTTTTATATGAAGGCATTTGAATATATATGTTCATAAAATATGGACCGTTTGGTCCCATGTGAAGCCAGGGTTCTTGTGGTCACCATTTCCAACCGACATGCCAAATTTGAGCATCCTAGCTCAAAACAATGCGACCTGTAGAGAGGTAACAAACCGGCGGACGGAGTGACGGACGGAAGGATGGAGTGACGGTCTGACGCAATTGGGGGGGTCTCAGCCCGTGTCAAAAACACTGGAATATCAGAACAGACATGACACACAACACAGAATGACTTTTTACAAGGTTAAGGACATATAGTAAAACAGTACAAGTAATATTATATATATATGAATATTATATACAATCAAAAGCATCAGCATAGGTGACAAACCAGTGTTTACTAGTTACTTATTTTGCAACTGGACAAACCAAGCTTGTAGAGAGGTAACAGTAAGAAATGGACCAAATAATGGTCCAGAGGGGACCCAAATATGGACCATTTGGTCCCATGTGAAAAAGTTATTTGTGGTCACCATTTACAACAACCATGCCAAATTTGGAGCATTGTAGCTCAAACAATGTGACTTGTAGAGGAGTAACAGTAAGATGCTTTGTCTGTATTTGTCCCAAATATGGACTATTTGGGTCCATGTTATAGGTCCAAGAAGTCACCATTTTCAACTGACAAACCAAATTTGAGCATCCTAGCTCAAACGATGTGACTTGTAGAGAGGTACAGCAAGAAATGTACCAAATAATGGTCCAGAGTGGACCGAAATATGGACTATTTGGTCCTATGTGAAAAAACCAGTGTTTAATACACTGGAATGTCATTGGCTGATTATTGATTTATAGCAGTATCATCTATTACCAAGAAGTGGATAGATTTTTTGGAGCCGCTGTGTCTGGAGTTTGTGGTTATAGAATATTGATTTTAATGGTGCATTCAAATAGTAATAAGAATGTGATTCACTAGTAAAATGGACCTAATAATGGGCCCAAATGGGCCCAAATATGGACTGCTTGGGCCCATATGAAATAGGGTTCTTGTGGTCACCATTTCCAACCCGACATGGCGAATTTGAGCATCCTAGCTCAAACGATGCGACCTGTAGAGGGGTAAATGAACGGACGGACGGACGGATGGACGGACGGACGGACTGATGGATGCCAGTGGATGGACGGACGCAATTAATTATACAAGCCAGTGTATAAACAAGGATTTTCATTCGGCCCGATAGAGTTGTTAAGATAAAATGGAAATCTTGGCAAAAGTTTCTCAACTGTTACAGGTTCCTATTGGTATACTATTGGTATCTAATAATTTTCATTATTTAATGATTAAAATGGGTATCACGCTAATCGAGCACATTTTTAGCTAAAAGCTCTGAGGACGGGACAAACCATGCATCCAGAGAGCTACCTGTGGTCAGAAACGATGAGGTATGCAGCCAAGCTGCAACAGATCAACAATTGTCATACACCGCCGTGTAATACATTTTGTTTTGTATTCATTTGAACAGTGTGCAAATTCGACAACTATCCATCACACTATATATAACATGGAAGAGAATATATTTAATGCGTAATATATGCGTAATATATTTAATGTATATATATATATATATATATATATATTATTATATATATATATATATATTATATATATATATATATATATATATATATATAGTTGCTATATATATTATATATATATATATATATATATATATATATATATATATATATATATATATTACAGGTAGAGGAGAGATATAGCAGTTATTATTGTTGTTATATATATATATATATATATATATATATATATATATATATTATATTATTACATATATATATATATATACATATACATATTGGTTACATAAAGAAATGGTGTTCACAAACAAACTATACACAAGCATTACTGCTTCACTAGCTATACACCTTTTGTGGGGTTATTAAAGAGAGCATGAGAATCACATTGAATCACCCAGTTACATAATTGTATAAGCAGATCTCAACTAAATCATGGCGGTGAGATCGATTGGATTGGCATCTAAAACTAAAATCTAAGGGAGGAAATGTTAGAGTCTATGTAAATGGGAACACAATGCCCTCCATGGACACAGAAAAAAGACATATTGGTGATTGTATGAATATGATTTTACAGCACTTTATCTTCAAGCACCCTTGTCTTGACAACACTTGCCCACGTCCTGACAACAGCAGCACCCATACTGAAAGCACCCTGACAGCATCCGGACCCCGTGCACACAACATCCAAGATCAAGCCAATGCATCATTCCTTGAAAGGCAGTAATTTGACTATGTAAACATGGCAGGGTGACCATCCTCTGTAATAGCCAATGAAATTCAAAGATATTGTGTAGACCCCCACCCCCCCAACATTGGCTATAAGTATTCTTATTTAGAGAGTACACACACATTAAAAATATAAACACGATAACTTCACTGCAAACATAAGCATCAAACTTATGATTCATCGGCGGAAGGTGTTCGGAACCATATAACAGCAGTCAATGATGAAAAGAAAGTCAAGATACCAACAATCCAAAAAAAAAATGCCACATCACTAATAATAACAAATATTACGCAGTTGGGGTCTTCATCACTGTTCTACACCATCCACTCCCACCCAGACACATAATGATAAGAAATTACTAATCTTGCAAGCATCTATAATGAGGATTACGATAGCATGACTACAGTAATAGTCACTCCAAGGACATGCTTGTAAAAGCAGGTCTCACCAAGTAATGTTAGTCACAGCTGAGGTAGGAAATGTTTGTGTTTATGTAAATGAGAACATAATGCTTCCATGGTCATAGGAAAGGATTTACAGCACTCATTTTTCCCCAGCACCCACCCTTGTGCAAAACCACGGGCACGGGTGATACTTTTGCAACATTGACTTTGACCAATTTCACAAATATGTAATATTGTCACTTCACTGCAATGACAACTTAGCACCTTCCAAAATATACCTTATTTCTGAACTAAACAGCTGCCCATCCCCACATCCACCCCACTACTCAACAACAATTATTACATAGCACGGGTCTACACCATTTGCACTGTCCTGTCATCCCACGCCTCGTCTTGACAGCACCCACCACTTTCTACAACCTCCCTCCCCCTGCTGCACTGACCACTGTCCTTACAAAGCCCACTCCGCAACCTGACACCTCAACCCCCACTGCCCTTGTCTTTGATAGCAGTACCTGCAACTATCCCCTCATTGATAATTAATAACAAATATTGCATAGCACGGCTCTGCCAACATCCACTACCACCTATCGTCCTGACAGCACTCCAATTTGTCCTAAAAAATCATCATCCCCAAATCTGACACCGATCACCAAGTCCTGATAGCATTCTTCCCATCCTGACAGCTTCCAAGTATCAAATATGATATGGAGACAGTGTGGTTTTGGATCAACCATTAAGACTGAAGATAAATTGAGAAAGGGGACCACAATATATAATCTTTTGCAATGAGTAAGAAGTCAAGCAACATACTGAGCTATGGATCTCTGAGCTTGCATGTAGTATACTTTGAGTATGAGTATATCTCAATGTCTGTCATTGTTCACTTAAAATGCACTAGGCATGTACTATGCAAACGCTATGGGATGAAACATTAGTGTCTATGCTAATGGGAACATAATGCTCTGCATGGCACAGATATTCTCACACACATCAGTAGAACATCCCTATTAAGACTGCCCAAGGACTGGCGTCAAGTGGTTTAATATTGAGGTGGTCTTTAGAGACATTTGCAATGGTATTTTTATTAAGACTTTGGACTGTTATAAATCATCTTATAATAGAGGCGGTGTATTTATAGAGGTGATCTTGATTGAAGGTTCTAATGTACACATAGCCCAATTGGCAAAGAGGTTTTAATCCTTAGTATTTGAACCAATGTGACGCCTTTGGCTTCTTTATGACATCACACTACTCCACATGACGCTGTCATGGCTGCTGCTGTCTGCTATTTTGTTGTAAAACTGTCAATTAACAACCACCATGGCCTTTTTTGACAATGAAAACATATTCGTGCAAAACTGCACAGTACCATGAACGACCTCCTGTAGTTAGATGGCATCCAGCTAGTCAGGTTAAAGAGGAGATAGCCGAACAAAATCCAAAAAAAATAACCTATTAATATATAGGATGCTTTTGCAATTTTCAATATAAACAATATTTGAGTGGTGTAATAGTTATATAATATTGCATTAGAAAAGTATACAAACTGTTGAGGTATAAACAATCTCATTTTGTATATATCACTTAGAAGATGACAAGTTACTATATTGTGTTAGTTCTATATATTCTTTGTTATATACTGGTGTAGTATTCTATGTAAGTCATGATGAACATTATTCTCATTAGATTTATAAAACCATATAGTCATAATGCTCTACATATGCGGTTACATTTTTAGAAATTTTACAGTTTACATTTTTACAGGGGGACTATAGTTATAGCTTTGTACTACCCCTAAAACAGAATGTTATATGAATATTAGAAGATCATGTTACATCAAGAATTGTGGAATTGACCACGAGATTGGAGTGTCAATCGCAAAATTGAGCATGCTGACGTCTGATTTATCTGAACCATTCTATCATGACTAAAATCCATTTTATTTTAAAAAATAAATTATATTATAACATTCAACATTCAAGTCAATTTCGTTTGTTTTGAGCGCTGGAGACGCCAATTCCCACAGTTTTGAGCACGCTGAGGCGTTAGTCTAAACTGTTGATCTCTGAGCAACGAAACACGCCTTGTAGGTTGACGTTAGCGCAAGGGCTGTATTGATATTGTGAGGAGATTAGACTAGCGCCGTGGTTTTTATTGGGAGCGTGTTTTCCATCGCAAAATTGAGCATGGAGATTGACCAATCAGCGTGGGTTATTGGCGGTGATTTTGCACGGAATGATAGAATGAAGTATATTGTATTACAATATGCCAAAATGATCTTTTCAACATAAGTTTTCAAGTTTACATAACGAAAACCCAGCTGCAAGACAGTTTGTTAAGTGTACCAATCGAGTTAGATGACAATGACTAACAGAGATATGCATGCAATACATTTTCATCAATTAGGGAAAAATTCTCATAATCAAGAAAAAACACAAAATGTTCAGAAATATAGGCATATCTCTTAGGTACATAAAAAAACAGTCAGCCACATGTCACTTCTGTAAATCCTGTGGTTCTATCTAGATTATTTTATCAACGTTGCCCCAGCCTTCTTTTTTTTTCATTTTGTGGCCTTGTATTCAAGCAATTGATGAAAATTTTCTAACATCCATATTTGAGAATGTGTTTTCTGTCATGAACAATATTATAACAGGTACAAGATATTACCAAGTTTATGCCATAATCCAATGTTGTCAATCCATTTTTAAAGTGTTGACTCAACAAAGATGCTTATTCCATTGATTGAATTATAACTGTATCCACTTCTTTTTATATAATGTTAATTCAACAGAAAACTATTTATGCAATATTTTAAAATCTTCAGATATCATGAAATTAATATGCAGTAATACTGTTGCAGTGAGGTCCGATGTACAGTAAAAAACCTGTCTATGTAGGCACCCCTATATTTAGGAGACCCGTATTGTATGGACACATTTCTTTTCCAATTACTTCAATGTCATATTGAGAACCTCTCTGTTCAGGACATCTGCCTTACATGGACAATTTTCATTTTTACAAAGGTTCTCCACAAAGGATAGGTTCTACTGTATTTCCCTTGTACTACTTTATGGCTTTCTATAATCCCCAAGACTATTTCACTTGAATAACACAGAAATGGCCTAAAAACCATAGGAAATTTACTGAAAAGGCGTACTTCCTCCAAAAATCTAGATATAAGATAAGATAACTTTTATTTCAGATGTATAATGTACATCCATATAAAAAATAATAGTATATAAACATATGTACATAGATAGTATATTAAATACAGCTAGGAATACTGTTATTGGACAGATCGATTAAAAACAAACAACTTTCTAGTCCAACTATTAAAACATTCAGAGGCAAAAGTAAAATAAGAAGAATTTAAAATGCATGCGACAAGGAATTGTTGGATTTTTCAAGTCTTGTTTTAAAACTGAATATATTTTTTTCGTAAAAATGATATTAAAATTATCAACATTATGACTCAAAAATTTTTACTAATACTACATCGTCCTTTTATATTTAACAAGTATCTAAAAATATTATTAAAAGCAACTCTACAATTATTAAGGTTTTTACATTTAAAATTAGTCCATAGGGAAGAGCAATACAGATTTCTACAAAACGATTGAAACAAATGTATCTTAACTTCTTCAGAACATTTGATAAATTTACGAATTACAGTGTTTCCAATAGCATATAGTGATTTCTTTTTGCCTGTCGATATCATCGTTATCATTAAAACAGTTGTTTACACAAAAACCAAGATGTTTATGTTTTTCTATCCATTCAAGTGGCATTTTATTAATTTCAACAACAGATGATTTTGATGATTTACAAGATTTATGTTGCAGGTACATACAGTAGGTTTTGTTAGATTAAAAAAACAATATATAAGAGACAGACAAACATTATAATTTACACTACTCTTTTTAGAATAAGGGATGGTGCAATCTTTACCAGGAAGGGGACATTTGGTAGGGGGGACAGGTACTATTTTCAAGGTGCAAAGTAGGGGGGACCGGATGATTTTTTCATTCTTGTTGGGCATGGGACATGTACTTTTTACAGCTGCTGAAATCACACTTCGACATGAGGGGAATCAGTACAAATTAATCACACGAATATTCATGGGAGGGGACGCGGACTTTTTTTATGTATAGAGGTCATGGGACATCAGGTTTTTTTTTTTCATCACATCAGCAGGGGACAAGACCTTTTTTCAGACAAGTTTTTTCGATATGCACCGGTCCCCCTGCCTGTTAAATATTGCACTGTCCCTAAAAAGAACCTGCAATTTCTACAAAATGTTATGTTAAAAGTAACACTAAACATCTTTCAATAGGGGGAATGACTGTATTCCAAGAGTGCAGTGAGGCATTAATAAAAGTCTAATGAGACTACCAACATTTCACAGAATCACATATTTGTTGGGTTTGATAATTATCATCCTCCAATTTTTTATTGCTCTTTACATAATAAACAAAGTTAAAGATATGTACTAGTTCCTTGAATTAACTTTTCATGATGGATATAATTTTGTTATACTCTTTGATCAGTGTGATGATGTTTTCTGGAGCCAAAAGCCTACCCAAAGTAGTCCGGAATCTCCTTCATGAATATTCACACACATAATGAACTACTAATGAGCTGTGGAAAGGCCATTTTGTAATATCTGTCATAAAAGCTAGAATCATATTTGAAATTACTATTTTTGCATTAAAATGATATATTTAAAAATTCTAAGGCTGGGTCAATTTAAAGAAATATCTCCTCTATACAAGAGATGTGTTTCTATCTAATAACACACCATCAGTGGTTCAGTGTATATGTATCTAAAGATGTGGTCATTATTTCACAAAAACTGCCTTTTAAAAACGTTTTAAAAAAAATTCACTTCTGAAAAAAAATGAGAAAAAATCTTAAATCATGTTACACCAATGTTTATGAAAATCATCTATATCAACTAAAAATTAGAAAAGTAAAAAAAAATGTTCTAGGCTTCCCCTTAAACAATACAAATAATACGAATTTTCGTAAATTTTACCTTCACATACATAAAAGAGCAAAAATATTTTGAATTGATAAAATATTGAACAAAGAGTATTGAATGGTAAAGTAATGCCCATGGGAAGATATGCCAGCCAAATCTTAAATATGCAATTTTGTATTATATTTGGCTTTATATTTTAAGTTTTTTTTTCTAAGAGGTGCTTTTTTCTGTGTCTACATTCGGTGGCTAGTTCATTCCTATCATTAAGAGATGACATATTTGGGTGGCAAATTATGAAATATTTTTCCCTAATACATAAGTTACATATTTTTGTGTTCGTAGATTACGGCTTGCATTGTGTGGAAAATCCTGTCACAATATGTTTTGACTATATGTTTTTATACATCTAATGAGAATAATGTACATCCATGGCCATAGAATACTACACCAGTGTATAACAAAGAATATATAGAACTAACACAATATGGTAGCTTGTTATCTTCTAAGTGATAATATACGAAATGAGATTGTTTATACCTCAACAGTTTGTTTACTTTTCTAATGCAATATTATATAACTATTACACCACACAAATATTGTTTATATTGAAACATGAATGTATACCATATAGTTTGTTTCTTCTTCTTCTTTTAAATAATCCTAGCACTCAATAATGAGTATGATTAGGATGAGGTTGCGTTTGCAGGCGAGTGCAAGGTACAGTTAATTATAAGATTTTAATCTATTTTTTAAAGTGTCAAGTGTTGGGCTGGTGACTATGTTATCAGTAAGTGTTTGTTGTTTCCTTCTTTATAAATGCTCCCATTCAGGTAGAGCACTGTAATTGTGTATTCTAAATTCAGAAGGATATATATACATGCATATGTATATAGCACTGAGTCGTCCCTGGTGAATTCATTTGGTATCAATTTCAGGGCAACGCTAAATGGAGCTGTGATATCACTGACTTTTATTCAAATATCTATCTGACTCTCACAACAGACGGGGAATTTGCAGCTCATCTATGCCAATCCTCCCTACTGTAATTATGTGTTATGGCACTCTGGATCAAGTGGCTCTAACATTAAGTGGCTCGTGATGGACAATTCTGGTCACCTTCTCATCGAGCAGCATGATGGGACTGTCATCTGGAGCAGTGAGAGCAGTCGTGGAGAGAAATATGTGGGATGGTTATGCTAATACACAGTGTAGTTCTTGTGCGTCTTGTAATTTTCAGGCTCAATTCTTAATGACAATAGTACGGGATCAGTATAAGACACGCTATCTGTAGGGCCTACACTTATGTATATATGGAGGTAGTCAGATGTTGGATTTTTAAAATTTTGTTTCGTCAATTACAATTGCTGAAAACAAAATTTTTGTATAACATGATGTTTGACAAACGTTACAAAAGGCTTTTCTGAAATTCTACAGCTCTGTAAAAAAAAGGATAATTTCAATTTAGATATAGCAACTAGTCGATATCCTTTGTAAGAAATTAGAATTTCCTTGGTTGTATTCACATTAGAGGTTTACACAATATCCTCTGTCTAAATGTTCACTTTTTTTCATTTTTATTAATTTTTTTTTTTTTTATTTTTGAGAAAAATGTATGTCTTGGCTCGCTTTGTATTGAAGACTTCCAATACAGCCAGTTTGCTCAACTTGTCTCCCCTGTATCTCCCTGTGTGCATTGTTATGTGACTTGCACTAGTGCTAGTATAGTCCATTTTGTCAAATGTCAGATGTATTTACCAAATGAAATAGTGTCTAATGTTTTCATCTCTTTATTATGGTTTAACACCAAGTGGGAAAATACATTTACTCCAGAAAAAGTTTTAAATGATGCTAGTATTCATCAAATAGCATAATCTCAAACATTCATATTATACAATAAGCATAAATTTCAAGTAGTTAGCAATAATTTCTGCCTTCTAGATTTACATATACTTAATGCTGATGTATCAAGTTTTTAAATCATTGTACATATCATTAAATAAATGTTGTTCGCATTTCCTTTGGCATTGTTATCATTATTAATGTCTCATGGAGAATGTAAAGAAATTGCATTATTAATTTGTTTGATTTTTAAATGGTTTAAAAAACAATGTAGCAACCTAAGAAACTAGCTGGGACATTTGGAAACCCCAAAAAATCTCACCCTCCTAGATCAGACCCATTTAGGTCAGCAATGTCAAAATTAGTAATTCAAATGCATACATGTATAAAGAATATTGTACTCAACTTTACTGTTTGAAAGACTAGGGAATCCTGACTTAGTGTCGATAGTCCCAAGCAGATATCCTATGGGCTTCCATTTTCCGCAGATTTTATAGAATGTTTCAATATTTGTATCATCATTTCATCCAATACGCAGATATGCCTATATAATACATTTGAAATGGTCTGTAGTCATCAGTGTTTACACCGAACTTACAGGTAAGCTTCACTTATGCAGAGGGCCTAAGCTGGGGTCTCATTGAAAGAACCTGGTGTTTGTATGTTGTAATAAAATCTATATACATCTCATATTTGGGTCTTTAAAATGCTTTTTGAAGATATCTGTCAATTACAGTGTGAATCTTAGACACTTGTACACTTGCTTGTTCTAATAATGTAGGTTAGAAGTTATTTTGCCATGTATTGAAGGATTTTAGGAACTACCAAATCAGTCAGTGGTACTCTTTGTATGACTACATGGCCATCAAAATCATGACATCTACAGGTGTTTTTAACTTAGTGATGCATTCTGGAAGCCAGGGTTGGGTTTTGTATGGTATCTAACCTAGTTTTGTACCGCACAGGTGTACAAAACTGTACGAACCGTACAAAACCTGTGCGAAACGTTTTAAAACTGTACGAAACTGTACAAAACCTAGATGACTGGGTAAAACCTGGATAAAAAACTGGACAAAATCAAAACTAATGTTCATTATTGATGAAAAGTAATGGATGCTCTCATATTCTAGCGAGAGCCCACGCGGATCAGATGCCACTTCTCCCTGGAATGATGCAGGTGGCCTGGCCGTTTGTCTGTACTGGGGATGTTCGCCTTGCTTTGAGGGAGGATTGACGACCCGCTGGGATCTCACTTATATATGATCTACTAATTTATTATCTGTGTTGTTAAACGTGACCGTGAAAGATTTTTTGCTAAGTAGATTCAATAAGATCCAAAATGACTATTGTTCCATTCTTTATTTTATTCTCCAAATATTAGTGACCGCAATTTTAACTATTTAAATACACTACTTGTACACTTGACGCGTTACAACGTTATTGATCTTATCTCTTTAAATCGCATCTGCTAGCGTTTAGATGTGGAACACGCTAGCCGATGGCGCTTCTCGTTGTAAGGTGACATGTATACATTCTACTCATATTTATACTCATTTTTTGCTGACGGAGTCAACTGCTGGATCAGCAAGAATATTGTACATGTTCCATCATGTCTTGAGGCAAGGCCTATTTCTAGCCCTTCCCACACAAAACATGACGTCTTCCAGGGAATCCTGGCCTTGTGTTTTGTTGTTCTTGGGGAATGCCTGCCAGGGAAAGCCACTCATGAGTTACTTGTCAATCTATTTTCAGTGGTTTGTGATTCACGACAACCCTCTTTTCTCTGAGGGTGATATTATCACCCACAAAAAAAATGCGGGCTGCCGCGGACACGTCCAGGTGGCCAGATGACGATACACCAGCAAGCATCCCGCAAGTGCCAGTTTTCCCTGTCTAAATTTAACGGTCAACGGTGCCTTTACAAGTTTTACTTAAAATTTAGATAATTCACAGCACTTTAATGTCATGCCTAAACGAGTCCAATGTTTCTCTCCTGCAGTTGTAGTTTTTTGCCTTAAATGTTCTCCTCCTTAAGTGCTGTGAAATGTACATTGTTCATTTATTACCTACCTAAATAGACACCGTGGCCTTATTAATACTAGTAACTTAACCTGATAGCTAAAAACAAGTTATTCAAAATACTATAAATAATGAAATGTTTTCCTTTTTGTTTACATATACACATGTGTGTATGTTTTGCTAACATTTGGGATTACTCTAAAACAAACAAAACTTTAAACAATACACTCTGGGTATTCAAAAAAAGCAAAATACAATATATATATTACATGTTTCACAACTTATCCTAAAACCTGTGAATATATCTAACCAAAACATTATGATTTTATCTAACCTAACAATCGTAATTCAAACTCATTTGCGGTCGTAGTTTAGTAACAAAATACATATGCACTTAGTGATATCTGCTGGTGATTTCTTCTAATTTGTTCAAAAATATGCATCCATCACTACGTGCATTAATGGTTAATAGTTAGTATGTACGCCAATCTATATATTTATTATTCAAACAATATTTTTTATAGGGCAGCAAGATGCTAGTATGTCTCTGAAATCTGTTTTACTCTTGTCCTTTCATAATGCAATCATCCTCTATACCCATCATCCTCTAGTGGCGATTTCTTGTACTAGTGTTAATAATTGCTCATTGTCCACTAATTTTCTTCTTCTGTCGTGTACATTGTGCCTTAGTGTCTTTGCTTATTGTAAACTTTCTTATGAATTTTAGTCTTTTTACTATATAACTGCTTTTGGAGAGGGCACCGTGATCTGGCGCGTTTGTGCCCTGCGACGCCCTGTTCCCTGCTTTCGTGGCTGTGTGCTTTGATACACCCTCATTGTCTCATGTTTAATCTTCTTTTCCCGTGCATCTCATGGTTATAGATTGTTCATCTGTGGATTTGTTTCCTCTTTTTGCCTGTTCTGATGTTCTGATTGGTTGAGTTGTTTGTTGGGTGAGACGGCACGCACTTGATCGAGGTTTTGCCCAGGTAGAGGCGTTTATATTACGCACCGCAGAGGTCATGGAGCAGTCGAACGGCATCAGCGACGCCAGACAGGTGAACCCTTTCCGCCAGCGTTTCTGAAACTTACAGAGGACAGTTAGCAAATGTTTTAAACCTCTTCTTTCTTTATGTTCGTAATGATTTCTTGCTACCCTTTTATACTTCTCAAAATTTTATACGTTATAAACAAACTTATTTCAACTTCTAACAACTTTTACAAACATGGTACGGATTCTATAAATATAACATTAAATACAAACTTATCAAATCCTGATTACTACACAAACACAAACACGATATCTGCAATACTAAGGTGTGTTGATTATACAAGGATTATATGTACAGATTATGCTTCACAAACTGATTGATTATACAAGGATTATGTGTACAGATTATATTTCACAAACATGGTTTTAAATTAAAAAAATTGCAAGCAATTTCACATTAAGAGGAGGGTGATCAGTTGCTTGCGCTAACATTTAGTCTATCTAAATGTCTATACATTACATTCTTCCTTAACTTTGAATTAAAACTATTACATATATGTTTTTAACTTTATAATGTTTTTTACAACTTAACTATATTACTCATTATACATCTGAGGACTTCATGAAACTGTTTAATAAAATCATGCATAAAATCTTTAGTTTGTTTCAACATAACTTATCAACATTCATGCAATTAATTTAATCACAATTATTGTATCACCTTTAGTTTTAAATCGCAATAGTTATTTTCACATTAGCTTACATGTTTAATCATTATGGGTTTACATAAATAGTTAAAATGCAAGTGCAACAGTTAAAATGTACATTATCACAGAGTTATACATTATGATTCATTTTTATCGTTCATTACTAAAATCAAAATGTGGACTCTCTAAAATCTTGAGTTCGGACTTTCATTAGTACATTTCATTTGTCAACTTATGTTTTCAATTATATTTTATGAATACTTGTATTTACTATTTCAAGACTAACATTTCATACAGTTCAAAACTTATGACATTTCTGTTTTACATTAACATAAACGTATTTAACTTATACTACAGTTCCATCATTTATGTACAATAAAGTCATTATACTTTGCTGGGAGTCTTGTTCTCTCTTTGTTCTGTCTTGTCATTAGGCACACTTGCTACCTTTGGATTTGGCTCGTCGTGCTGAACTTCATGTTCTGTAAAGTCTTTGGATGTAACTGGTTCTGAAATATCTACATTTAAATGTTCATTTTCAGAATGTTCAATTTGTGTAAACTCACTGTCATTATTTGCGAGTTCATGATTATCACTATTTCTATAACTATTGTCATTCTTATTATATTTCTTAAATTGTGAAACATTTCTTGTGATTTTCTGGTTTCCTCTTTCTGCGATTATCATATTTCCCTTTCTTTCAATTACAGTTAAAGGTTTTTCATCATAGTAATATGTTCCATGTTTATCAGATTTTACTAACACATTATCACCAAATTTGATATCACTTTCTTTCACATATCTTTTTGAATCTGCATGTTTCTTCATCTTTTGTTTTGCTATGTAATCGGTTTCTCTTACTTCACTATCTCTTTGTGACTTTTGAATTATTGATGGCAATTTTGTGTCGATGTTCCTTCCAAACAGTAATGTTGCTGGGGCTATGCCTGTTGTACAATGAGGTGTTGTTCTGTATGATAACAATAACTTATTCATTTCCTGTTTCCAATTACGGGTTTAGTTTGTTAATTTTTTGAGTGTTCTCATGAATCTTTTTCGTTGGCTTGAGCCATTTAAGAGTTATTTTCCTGTGTTTTGTTCCCATGTGTTTCAGATATTTTGAGAATTCTACAGAGTTAAATGGGGACCATTGTCATCTTCCTGATCGGAATCTGAATTCCTAAATATTCTGTTAAGTTTCAGAATTACTGCCATTCCTGCTGTAGAATTACAGTTTCAGCTACTATATATCTTGAATATTCATATTGTACTACTAAAATATATGTATTATCTAATTGAGCTTTCTACCCAGGGTGTTGTAGACTATCTTTGAAAAGATGGAGTGGATACTTGACATTCATGGCAATTTTTCCTTTTTTCAAGAATGATACCATCCCTCTGAACCATACTTTTCTCTTGTTTTTCACTATTCCTTGATGTCCTTGATGTGCTATATCAATTGCTTTCTGTTGTAGACTATCAGGTAATACAATTTTGCTTCCTTTTAGAATGATACCTTGTGTTGTTGTCAATTCTTCTCGAATGTTCATTAGTACTTTATATAACCCATTTAGTGGAATATCATACTTTATCCTTGCATCATACCATTTGTTTGTTTCTATGGCTTCACGGACTGCTTTTAGTATTGTGTCTTCAGTAGTTGCTTGTTGTACTTCTTCAAGCGTCATCGCCTTCGGTACACTCATATCTACTACATATTGTATATGCTGTTCCGCTTCAGTGAACGCTGTATACTGTTTTGATGTGTTTTCTTTTGTTGGGTGTCTGCTAAAGTAATCTGCTGGATTGTCGCAACCTGGTTCATACGATAAGATGAAATCATAACCTTGTAAACGCATTGCCCATCTTTCTAATCTTGGTGTGAGCTGTTTATTTGCTGTGGCTTCTCGTCCAAAGATATAGGTCAATGGTTTGTGATCTGTTATTACCTTGAAAGAGGCACCATATGTATATGTATGGAAGTGTTCACAACCAAATACCACGCTGAGCGCTTCTCGCTCTGTTTGACTGTACCTGGACTCAGGACCTGTCAATGATTTGCTGGCACATTGAATTATATTCACTGTGTTGTCTTTACTTCGCTGCATCAGTATTGCACATACACCTACAGGGCTAGCATCAACATATATTTCAGTTTCTTTGTTGACATCAAAATAGCTCAATGTTACATTGTTTTCTAGTGCTTTCTTTAAGGTGTTAAACGTTGTGGTGTGTTCTTCATTCCAGTTCCATTTGTTGTGCTTCTTAGTCAACTCTCGGAGACTGTGCGTTAGTGTAGCATAATTGGGAATGAATCTCGAACCAACGTAGTTTGTTAAACCAAGAATGCTTCTTACTTCAGACACATTTGTAGGAGGTTTCAATTGTGAAATTGCTTCTAATTTTGTTGGGCTGGCTTTAACGCCATCACTACTAAATACATGACCAAAGTATTCTACAGACTTTTGATTTAGTTTGCACTTATTTTTATTCAGAGTCAAACCTTTTTCTTGTAGTTTTGTTAGGACTGCTCGTAGATTCTTGTCGTGCTCTTCTGAGTCGTTACCATATACGTCGTCGGACATGTTAACAACTCCCTTTAATCCTTCGAGGATTGTTCGAATGGTGTTTTGAAAAACTTCAGCTGCACTGTTGATTCCAAAGAATAAACGATTATATCTTCTCAGACCTACCAATGTGTAAACGATTATATCTTCTGAATGTTGAATGTTGTAATACTCTTGCTTTCTTCATCGAGTTTTAACTGATTATACCCTTGTTTGAGGTCGAGCTTCGAGAATACCGTTGCTCCATGCAAATCTGTGGCTAATTCATTCAGTGTGTGTGTAGTTGGATGTCGCTCTCTTTTTATGGCTTTGTTTGCTTCTCTCATGTCAACACAAACTCTTCGTAGCGCATTCGGATCTTGTTTGGGGACACATACAATCGGAGATACCCAATCTGTAGGACCTTCGGTTTTCTCTATGATTCCAGCTGCTTCATCCTTCATCAGTTGTTCTTCAACGTCTTTGTGTCTGTGCGATATTTCTGAGCTACGGGTTTAACAGTGTTATCAACATGTAGATGTACTTTGAAATCTTTCAGTTTACCTACACCTGTGAATAACTGGAAACTCATCAAATATTTTGGCTTAGCTTGTATTGTTACATATTGTTATCAGGTTAAGATCTTGACATGTTCTCCAACTGAGTAATGAACAGCCTTTTTTCACAACTAGAACTTCAGCCGTGACTTCCTTGTCTGCTGTGCTGATTTTTGCTTCGAATTTACCAATAATATTGATTTTACTTGCATTATGACCATAAACATTTTTCTCATAGGGCTTTAATTTTTGTGTACATATTTTCTTTGCTTGATTTTCAGAGATTATATTTACTGTACTTCCTGAATCGGCTAATACTTCAATATCATGATTATTCATTTTTACCTTGAATCTAGGGGTACTTGCATCGTGTTGGTTGGACACTGTGAATGCGTATTCTTCTCCCTTTTCTCTAATTGATCGGACTGTGGCAACATCTTCGTCAGATTCGTCTTCTGCACTGGATGTAGAGTGGTCTAGGTTTCTCACTTTTCCTGCTAAACAGACACTGCTATAGTGGTTAGATTTTGAACATTTATTACACCTTTTACCACGGGCTGGGCATTTCTTCCATCCTCCAGGGTGTGGATAGTCACCGCCACAATTTCTACATGTTTGTTTTGCACTTTCATTTTCCTTGCCAAAGTGTTCGTACTTTTTAGGATTTTGTTTTCGACCTTTTCGACCTTGCCTATGACCTTGCTTTGGTTTTACGAAGTTCGTGTGTTCTGTTACATCGAATTCTTTAACCTGCATTTCTGTTACTTCTAGCGTTCGGGCGTATTCAAGTAATTGGTCAAGGGTTGTATCAGGACTACTCAAACCTTTTTGTCGTACTTTAGCATTGGTGCAACCAGTGATTAGCTGACTTTTAATTTCTGAATTTTGATTTTGGAAGTTACAGGTTTTGGCATGCTGTTGTAATTCATTTAGAAATTCATCAATGGTTCCGCTTTGTTTAAGCTTTCTGAATGTGAACTTTTGAAATTCGGAGTTAGCTTGGGGGTTGAAATGTTCTGTTACAGCTGCTATAAGCTTATCATATACGTTTTCACCATGAGTTGCGTTTAGTTTGGCTTCAGAGAAAGTATCAATTATATCATTGAATTCCTCACCTGCAAACGTTAACAACAGAGCCTTTTTCCTTTTGTTGTCGGTGATTCCATGGCCAATGAACACATTTTCAAGACGTGCAACCCATTTGTTCCATCGGACTGCTTTTCCTGGTGCTTTTACGTCAAACTCCCGGTATTTCAAGCTTTCCATTCTTCTTGCATTACGTTCATGCTTTGACAAGTTGATAGTTATACTTTTTTCATAAGTCGATAGTTATACTTTTCAGAAGTTGATAGTTATACTTTTTCAGAAGTCGATAGTTACACTTTTTCAGAAGTTGATAGTTATACTTTCTTTTTACATATTAATTTAGAATTTTGAATTCTACCTTTCTCTCTTCTTCTTTTAGACATTAGACGTTCTTTTTAGAGACACATCCTCGTCGCCAATGTGATGTCCAAGTGTTACGGGTTCGTGAAGAGTAGGAAGGAGAACGATGTGGTTTCAATCGTGTATTTGTCCAGAACTGAACTTACAAACAACAACATGCAGTATTTATACAAGGTGAAGCATGACGACAATAATCACATGACAGACAGCTTAGGCTTAAGCAATATTATATGATTAGCAATATTATTAGTGTATTAGTCTTGCTTACAATGCGCTAACATTTAGTCTATCTAAATGTCTATACATTACAGTTGTTAGGGCCTCCAGTGCGCGGGTTCATTGCAGCATGTATAAAAACCCTATAGTATAAGTTGCACTGGACTAGGTTAATATCCCAGTTACACACACACCTTGATAGGCTTTGTTGTTTTACTATGGCCACTGTAGGATTAGGGACCAGTACTCTCTTGTACTGTGTTGAGCCGAATAGCGGCAGTTCTCTCTTAGACGCTGGTACAGCAGCATGTAGGGCTGGCAACCTGCTCCCTGGAATATGGGAGTAGGCCCTCTTACTTGTTACTTACCGAGGCTGGCCGATGGCCTTCCTCCCTCACCGTCGTGGACTTGGTCTACCGTGGTTGTGCGTAGGGGACGCCCGTAGTACAGCGTGTCAGCACCGGTGCGAAGTCCTCCCCGCATGGAGGCCTCTCGTGAAACCCGGGTAATACACCCCACCACCTATGGACAGTCGACAGTCCTGGTACGTGGTGCACGTGTAGTCTTAGGAAACAACGAGGAGTAGTCTAGCTGAGGAACGTCTGCAGCGCAGCCAGGGCCCTGCTAGGCCGCGGGTTGGCACACGTGTTCCTGTTGATCCAGTAGCAGATTGGTTCCGGATGTTCCAGACGTTCCAGCTACTTTGTTTACAGATTTGGTGCCGTGACCAGGATCTCACGAGGGTACACGCAGGGACGTGGCGGTTGAATAAACCCCTCGTTCGGATGCAAAACCCGGAGATCCTGCGAAGGCCAAGACTCCAGAGCAGCAGAAGCCCCCCGAGGCTTAGGCAAGGGGCGGCGATCCCGTCGGCAGCCCAGAGGATTGAAGAGAGTGGTGTCTAACACCGCGAAGGACATGCAGGCGTTGGGAGTCAGTTCTCGCCTCGCGGGTGGGATCGCGAAGAAGTGCTACAGCAACAACCCAATATCCGCGACGCGAGGGACGTGCGCGAGAAGAAGTGCTACAGCAACAGCGACCGCCGCAGTGCGAGAGGGTCAGGAGCGACAAGCTGAGCGACCAGCAGCAGGCGGTGCAGAAGGAGAGAAAAGCGGGCCGACCATCGGGCTCACATGATAACACGGAGCAGCTCCCCTCGTGACCCTAGAGTTGATGGGGATGACTGGCGGGGTGCGGTCGGTGCCTCCGGCACTGCCACCCTTGCCACCACTTCCATCAGATGGGGCCGCAGAGGAGATCAACACTGCCGCGGGTGGCGACGTACCGCATGGTGCGAACGTGCAGCCGCACACCAACGTGTTTGTAGCGCGGACCACCAAGGACGACAAAGAACAGTTGCGGCGCGACGAGCTGTCTGATGCCAACAATTGGAATCAGCAGGAGTCGCGAGAGGTGAGCACAGACGAGAGCGAAGAGGGAATCAACCAACGCAGGGGCGACGCGACCGAGATGGGCGACGAAAGTCGCCATCCTTTTTCCAGCAAACTTCGCGCACAAGCGGCGAGCAGGGGGGAACAGGGACGCGGTCGACCCACGAGTGAATGTTCAAGGGCATAGGCCACAGGGGAGAGTATAGGAGCTGTGGGGGGGCATGGCTGGACAAGTCGCAACCCCCAGGTGAAGACGGAGGCTCGGATCAGAACGAACCAGGTTCACCACGGAGTGAGGAAAAGTGATCATGACTCTCGGGAAAGAAGAGCTTTCCGCGAGGTCCTGCGACAGCAAGCAAGATGGGAAAGCTGATCACCATTGGGATCGTCAAGATGATGGATGTGACGGCCCAACTGAGTGAGTATCTTACTTGGGGTCCGTCTATGACGTGGTTCCGGCATAGAATAAGCTCAGGGGGGGGGGCAGTGGTGCGAGTCAGCGGAGATGCCAGGGTGTCTGTTGCATTCAGATACCGCCAAGAGGTTTTGTCGAACTCCACAGGAATATAGGAGCTGTGGGGGATCTTTTCCCCACGCCATGGAGGTGCGACGTAAGTGTGGCGGCGAACGAAAGCAGAGTGCAGGATGGCTGGCATCAAGTGAGTATTGCAGAATAGGAGTCGTGGGAGACCTCGCTGGATGATCTAGTGTCAGAGAGCGAGTCAGAGCTTGGTCAGCGGGTGCTTCATCTAACGAGACGACCGGTGGCCAAGCCCATGAAGGAGAAGCGACGAGACTGGAGGTTGCCGTCGCGTTTCCCTAGCCAGCAGGCAGTCGGACCTGTAAAACCCGACCCATCAAGTGAAACCAAGAAGTTACCATGTAAAGAACGGCAGTATCCCAGCCCCGACTCTTTGGTCTCCCCAGGGGGCGACTGTTACAGGAGGGGAGGCATGGGACAAGGGAAGGAAGACGACTGGGGGCACGGTTGCGCGAACTGACGTGCAGAGACGGAAGTCCCGTCCCTCATAAAAGCAGACCGGTCAGGACACTCAGGAGCGGCGCGGCAAAGTGCCACAGACCAAGAGTTCCAGCGATCTAGAAGCGACAGAGTGGGGGCAGAGCGAGGCGAAGTGTCTACCCCGCAAGGTGTACACAACGAGCCGCCTGCCCGCCGCTATTATCAACCCCCATTTGTAGATGCAGTAGAATAACGCCGTGGGATAAGAGTCAAGTACGACAGGTTCGCGCGTGGAACCTGGGTGCCATCCACGTCCATCAGGGAGGTCGCACAAAGCAGTTATAGGAGCTGTGGAGGGCGGGGGGTGAGCCAAGTCTAGTAGGTCCCACAGATGCTTTGGGAAGGGGCCAGACAGGTACCTGGCGGGTCAGGCCCACGAGGTTGTCACATCGTCAGGGAAGCAAGGGAACTTCTCCACAATGCAGATACCACTTTGCAGAAGTGGCCACAACACCAGGTTTGCGAAACGCCGACCTAAGATGGAACTACGCCTGTGGGGGAAGCAGTATGAAGTAGCGACAGCCGTGTGCGGGTATCAGGCGCGACTGGGGCTCGTAGATGTGAGTCGGGCGGCCTATACTGCGCAAGGGAAGCTGGTCGCATCATCAGGCGAGCGAGGGAGCTCTCCACAATGCAGTTATTACTTGGCAGAAGTGTTCTTACACTAGGTCGCTGTAAAGCGACCTGATTGAGACCACGTCCGCGAGGGAGAGCCCACAATGATGTGTATGTAGCAGTAAGGTGCCTGGCGACAGTGAATACGCGACCAGACACAAGTAGGTGACGATGTACGTGAGCGAGCTAATGTAGTTGGCGGCGCGACAGTAAATACGCGACCAGATGAAAGCAGACGACAATATGCGCCCGGAGCGGCAATGCATGGCGACAATACATGCGCCGACCAGTAGTTACCAGCAGACGACACTCTAAGTGTCGCTGTTGGCGACGTGTTAGTGAATACGCGACTTCAATGTGCGACAGCTGCCGCAGGCGGCAACGGCGCGACAATCCCCATTCCATTAGTGGAGTGGCGAGGGTGATGTATGGCGAATGGATTTAGCATATGAATGGATGAATGGCGGGTTGGTTGTTTGATCTACTGACCGGAGAAGCGCAGGGTGCGCCACAGAATGTGACTATAGGATGAAGAAATAACTGGGCTACCCTCGAGACGCCGTGCAGCTTTGTACTTTCACACGGAAGTCCAGGTGTGTACGGGCGGGGGGGGGGAACTCAGCACGAGGGAGCAGGGCAACGAGGAATCGGTGCAAGATTCATTTAGCAGCTGATGTCCCTGGCGGCGTAGGGCGCATGAGCAGGGCATCAACAAGTGAGAGGCAGCTGTCGTCAAACGGATCATGTTAGGACTAGACACTGCTTCCCTCCAGCGCATTCACGAACGAGCTACGGCACAGCCAGTAGGGTGACGGTAGGGGATATGGAAACCGGTACGACAGGGAGTCATAACGATCCCAGCAGGTGTCGGCCACACACATTGCGCCGGGAGAAAGGATGAGAGAATGCTGCGAAGCTGAAGAACCCTTCTATGAAAAATGTAGCCAGGCTAAAGGAGGCGAGATTCGCTGAACACGCCGCAAGCTTCAGAGCAAGCGAGTGTCACGAACAGGAAGAATGCAGTTAGGTATGCACCGGACTCCCAGCGAGGTGGCCAACAGAGGCGAGATCCCCGGGAGGTGCCCGCAAGTATACGGAGAAATCCAGTCAGGTCGCGGCACGGAGCGGTTAGGGAGGTAGATGGGAAGCTGTTGGAAGTGTGATCGGAGGGATCACTACCGCTACCAGTGCCCAGACGCGACCGGAACAGATTTGAGTGATTGAGGCTCCAAGAGCGTAGACAACGCGAACGGAACGAGGGTGGCTGAATGGGCAGCAGAACGCAAGTAGAAGCGAAGCTGTCCAGGGAGGTTCCTGCTGGGGCAGGGTCTGACCAACCCACTTCAGCTAGGCCGCCGGGAAACGAGTGAGCAGGGAGATTGGGCCGCCGAATTCCCCTGCTGGTCTGCTATCAGCGGTACGCGAGATGAAAATCTCGCATTAGATGGTGACGTGTTGCAGCTTTCGCCGAATGACTCGCTGGGAGGTGGCAGGAAGGCGCCAAAGGACAAGAAGGACCGTAGGTGCAGCGACCGACCTGGTTTGAGTCAGGACTTTTCGACGTCAGGTGGCTCCAGCCAATGGTCAAGGACGGGTGGGGGCCTGGGGGAAAGTTAATTGAAAATAAAATGTTTTAGGCAAAGTCAAACAACCTGGCCCCCTCTCAGATAACCAACTCGTCCAGCCATCTGAGAGGGGTAGGTAGTTTTTCAGAATGAATATTTTACTTCTGAATATTTTCAAAATAAACATTTTACTGCTAGTGAGCACAATAAAAGTTATGATGTAAAAACGGCAAAAAATAATGTTTGTTCCACAAAGTTGAAAATAACTAGTTCTGCCAAAGATATACGACCTAACCCCCCTCAGATAATCAACTCGTCCTGTGATGAGGAATCATAGGAACTATTTGCTGATTAAGAGTTTAATAGTAGTTGGTTTAATTCAACAGTATTCTAGATAAAGTGAGATGCCTCACCGTATACAAATTTAAGTTCATTTGTGATTTATTGTAACGCATATGATGTATACACTTTACTACTAAGTTTTTTTTATCTACAGTCTACTGTCATAGTCGAGCTTATTCAGGAAGAGGAGAGAGAAGGGAAGCGGAGTGAGGGTGACTGGATAAGAGGGTGGAGAAGGTGGGAAAGAAATCAGGTGTGTGCTCTATGAAATCGGCTGAACGAGTGAGGAGAGAGGGCGAGGCTGGGGCAGAAGTGAGGTGCCTGGATTGGACGCAGGCGCGGGGGCACACGGAAAGAGAGGGTCCAGATGACCTTGGGAAGATCCAGGGCGCCGGATGTGGCCGCGGGGACGGCTGAGGGTCGGGCGCCAGGGGAAGAGACCTTTGACCTGGGGTGACTTGTTGCAGCGGGTTGTGGTCAGACAGGCGGCGGGGTCGAGGTCATTGCCAGTGTCGGCTTATCAGAGGAGTGATTAGTGGGTGACCTGGATTGACCGAGGGGCAGTGTGACATTGTTGAAAGTAAGGCAGGGACACGATGGCCGTGACCTAAGGTTTAGCGAAGCGCACCATAGAATAATGCCAAGAAATTACACGTAATGAATTTCAAACACATTATCCTTGAGTACATCTAAGTGTGATGTGGTGAAGTAGAGAGACAAGAACCGGGTTTGGCAACAGAGTTTAATGGTAGTTGGTTTAATTCTACAGTATTCTAGATAAAGTGAGAGATGCCAAATGTGGTAGTGAGAGTTGCCAAACCGCGAGGAATTGTAACGTAGAGAGGGGGAGACTTTTACTACGGAGGGTATGTAGGGAGAGGGTGGTGGTGATGAGTGTTGAGAACAAGGAGGGATATGATAGGTATTCTGAATCTGGTTGGTACAAATTAAGGAAGTTACACATTCAAAAACAGTCATAGTTTACAACACTCCAGTCTTTGACTTGGCCTGGGTGGGCATCCGAAGTGCTGAGCTGGCTCATGGGGTGACTGTAGTCAGTTTAGCGAGCTGCCATGCTGTTGAGTTCACCATGTCAATCACTATTGTAGAACGTTACTATTTCGAATATTTCATGTTCTTTTGATACCCACGCAGTTGATGTCGGATACGGAAGTAGTAGTCTACGTGGCAGTAGGAAACGCCATAGTATCGTCATCATTGTGCTAGTAATAATTATCAATAAATATCATACAAAGACATTACCATCCATTATTTATATTCGTTTTAGACAAAGTACATGGTGTCAGAAGATGGCAGAAGCAAATCTAGTGCGGCCCGGATCCACTGGTTTTTGACAAAAAAACGTTCATGAATCGTCGCGGAATTCGAGGATCTTGGAGGATCTATGCTGAAGCAGGCCTACAAGGCAAGTCTAAAAAGCAAAAAGCCTCATTCCTATTGAACTTCGCAGGCAAAGATGCTAGAACGAAAGCCAAATCATTTGTGTATGCCCCAGAAATTAAAAATGACAATGGTGACGTAGTAACTCCGGCTGAAACTAAAGATGACCCGGAAGTATTGTTGAAAAAAATTCAAAGAAGTGTGTAGCATAAAAGTAAATGTGATGATGGAAAGACATGCATTCTTTTGAGAGAAAGCAAGGCAATGATAAAAATGGGGATCCCGAGAGTTTCTCTGCATTTCTTGCTGATGTCAAGATCAAAGCAACAACATGCAAGTTTGGTGACCTACAAGATGAGTTCATCAGAGACCGCATCGTATGTGGCGTACGTGACGAGAGTGTATGGAAAGAACTGTCAAAGAAAAAAGTGCTAAAGCAATGATGGAAAAGTTGGACTGATAGAAAGAGATCCCTATCTAGCACTACTCAAATCTACGAAATATTCCTCGTGGCAACCTGGGCTCACCTGCTCAGAGACTGATGTCTCGGCGTTTAAGCTTTTGTTGCACTCCAATGGCAAAGCAACTTCTCACACCAATAACACAGAAAAATGTCCGCACCCAAACTAAAGAACATAAGACTACAAAAGAAGAAACATTATGACAAATGTGCAAAAAAGTAAAACATGCATGTTAAAACCAACAAAAAAGTGAGAATGCAGACAGATAGAGGATACGACCAGGAAGCTGAGATTGTCAGGCACAGTAACAAGAGGGTTCATATGTAGTCCAGTCAAATGGAAAGCAGTATGAAAGAAATAGGGCTGAACCTATTGCCAGTCATAGAGGAAAGTCCAAGTCCTGAACCTTCAACAATTGATCGCCTCAAATGAGTCTCCAGCCCACCAACATCACCAAAGAAAGCTGGCAGAACAGACCAAACTTCGGGAAGATCCATCAGCAGTAGGGACTCCAGCAGTTACGCCAAGGAAAAGTGCAGAGACAAGGGTGAGAAAGCATAATAAGACCAAAAATTGGAGGATTTTTGTGCCATAATATATGATAAAACAAACTGAACAAAGAGAGAAAGGACAGTGATAATTTGGTGTTAATTTGCATTTTATTGTTCTATGTTTGATAGCAAAACTGTTATTAATGTTTAATGTCTAATTGCTCTCATTGTTTCATAGTAAAATAGCATTCAGTGTATTTCTCATTCATGAAGTTACAGATTTAATTTTTGACACTTGTTTCATATGGCATAAAAGCAAATTGAATTTATATAGATGAGAAAAGTTCAACTTATTTAATCTAGGATGCTAATGTATATTCAATGTGATTAGATTCAAATTGCCAATTCAATGTTGAATTTTTAAGAGAAAAAAGTCTTTGTAGAAATTGTAAATTTAATAGTGATATTTGAAATAATGCAGTAGGCAGTAAATCAAAAACTAACTGTATGTATACATATGTAAATCTTGAAAGGAGGGATGTAGAACGTTACTATTTCAATATTTCATGTTCTTTTGATTGTACGCAGTTGCGCGGATACGGAAGTAGTAGTCTACGTGGCAGTAGGAAACGCCATAGTATCGGCATCATTGTGCTAGTAATAATTATCAATAAATATCATACAAAGACATTGCCATCCATTATTTATATTCACCCTAGACAAACTACAACTATCATCGCAGTCTGGGGAGAGGTTGCAGGGCGCCGGGTGAGGGAGCGATCTTGAGCGCCAGGGGGGCGGCCAAGGCCGCCGTGACCGTGGAAGAAGTGGGGCGCATATTCCCAGAATGCACTAGAGTGCCAGCCCCGTGGCGCTGAATGTCTCCCTGCTGGAACGTGGTCGTGGCTCTGCCCGACGGAAGCTATGAAGTGAGAGAGGCGGGGGTCATTGTTGCACGCTTTGAGGAGAATGCTTAGTGGCAACCGGAGGTCGCAGACTGTGATGACGCGGTGTCCGCCGGGTGCTGGCAGCTGGAGCAGGGGATGGTTGGGGTGGTGTGTCAGGATGTCAGCCACCATGCGCTTTGAAGGCCAGTGCGGGGGTCCACTGCTGGGTCGTGGGGGGTCAGAATCTTTAACAGCAGGGGTTTATCCAGTGTTTGCATGTTTTTGGCGCACTTCACGAGATGAACACGTCACCCCTGCACATGTGGGCGCGTAGCGCCGAATGCGGTTGGCGAGGGTGGGGGGAGGTTAGGTGGTGCAGGAAGCTGAACTACGCCACGGTGAGGGCGCACTTGATGACTCTGCCCTGCGGGGAGTCCAGGGTGTTGCATATGGCGCACAGGTCAGTCAGTCAGAAGTTGTGGCAATATCTGAAGCTTTTGTGTTGGAGCATACCTCGAGGTGATTTTTACTGCTCGCAGCGTGAGCTGGGTGTTGAACGCGGCCGAGGGCCCTCACCGAGGTATTTATGAAGGAGGCGGACTGCTCCTATGTAGTTTGTCACTGACTTGAAAGGTTTAAGTTTTGTTGTTAGAAATGCTATGTATGCACACACGGTGTCAACTGTGGACTTGATAGGTTGGAGCTTATAAAAGTCACCAGAAGTCACAGTAGAGGTCGAATTGGCACGCGTGGTTACGCCTGGTGCCTGGTCTGAAAACACCGTGTTTTAGGTCAGCGGCTGTGACCTGGAGCTGCTGGAGCGAGAGGTGGAAGCCTGAAACACAGAGAGCTTGGTGAGAGGTTCACAGCGATGCTGTCAGTTTGAATAGATATGGGTCTATTGTGTCACTTTCAAGCCTCGAGTTTTTATGAGTGATGTACACGGGTGGTCATAGGCAGGGGCTCATGTGCCTCCTGTTGAGCTGGGCGGGCTCGGCCTATCATAGAGATGCCGGGCACGTGAGCAGGGATGATGTGAATGTCATATTTTGTCGAGATGACCCACAGTGTCCGGGGGGCACTTGAGGAGGAAGGGGTCTCAGCCTTTAGCTGAGGTGAGCTGAGGACTAGGGGGGGGGTCAACCTTCAACATAGTGACTATACAAATGTCTTCATATCCGTCGGGGCGAATTTTCTTTTATTTTTTCCTTCTGCTTGGTCAAATAATCATCGTAATGGTCATCGTTCATGGTCATTTAAACCTATACCTATTCTCCTATTGAATGTAACTTTCATATCCGAACCTTCGGGGTGACGCTAATTTTCTTTTATTTTCCTTCTGCTTGGTCAAATAATCATCGTAATGGTCATCAAGTTCATGGTAGAAACAGCATTTAAATCAAAACTTCTATTCTCTATTGTTTAAACATGAAACAAAGGCACCTTTAAGGTCAAGTGTTTGTTGCGTAATCAACTAACTTTCACATTTATTTACACGGTCAGCCTTGTGGCTAGTTATATGTGGCCAGTTGTTACGCAACTGATATTTAACAGGTAAGTAGAGACCACAGTAAACAATAGCTGTGACTATCGGTACCTACGATTTCAAGAATTACTTTAACACTTCGCCTGGACCATTGTTATGGGGCCGGCAAAGATCAAACAACAAGTTACACCAAGTACTTGGTAAGCAGTTCACTTAATTGCAGTCGGCAGAGGCTGTGGCGTTCTTTATTGAGTCACACACTGTGTAGGGTTTATTGCCAATTAACTAACTGTACAGTGACAGATGTTTAAAAAACCCTGATCATTTAAGGTCACTGGTTACTGTGAAAATGAAAGTTACGAAGGTATTTGACCTAAATCATAAATTGGTGGAACTTACACTGTTCAAAGGTCTAACGATCTTATGCAATGTCGGCAAACAACGAATACACTCCTCGCTAATGTCTTGTGTGAGTAGTGAATTTCAAAGAAATTGCTTTCTTATAGAAGCTGACCGACTATTCAAAGTTACATAACGTCTTTGACCTAACTGTTTGAACTCTAACTCGCGCCGGTTAAAGGTCAAAACAGGGTTATATCAGTAATGAACAAAACATACAAAGCTAACTTCTCGTGTGTCCGAGGTATTTCTTTGGTGCCGACATGATGTGATATTTTGCTCGAAGTAGGCGAATTTACTGTTTGAAGCTTTTGTGCCATTCAAAGCCTTTATCTGGGGGTTCTAAGTTCAATATTTACTTACTTACTTATCAACGAACGTTCGAACCTTCGTTCGTTAAAGTGTCCCGAAGGTTCGAAGGGTAAAACCTACCGAATGTCCCACCTCTAATTTTTTTTTAGTGACACTGGAGTCACACAGAAGGTGCACTGTTGACCCTCTTATGCGAGGGACCCAGAGCTTGACGCTGACTACGCAGTTGAGGGCCTCCATGTGGCATATGCTTAGGTTTCTGTCTAAGATGAAGTGTGGGTAGACTGTGGAGTGGCAACGTGTGCCCCAGATGGCCCCGCCCCCAGAGAGGGAGTTGTCACATTCGAAGATGGTGCCAGTGGTGGCTGGGAGGGGGAGCATGTAGGTGCCGTTGGCTTGAGTGAGGTGGTTGGCGAACCAGTGAGGTCGGTGGAAGTCGTCGTCCAGCCATACTACCCCCCTCTTGGTACCATGGTGCGTGCCGCCTGAGAGTGGCGAGCATCCTGTTGAGGAAAAGCCGGGCTGGGTGGGAGCACTGGGCGACGTGAAGAAGAAGGAGGGACTGGAGGTTTTTGACCGTTGTGTGGTCGGCACAGAGCCAGGCAGGGACGAGAGTCTGGATCAATGTACCTTGTCATCCGGGATGCGCATGACGCCTTTGATGGTATCGAAGTGGATGCCAAGCCATATCATGGAGCGGTCCGGGGACAACGCTTTGGCCTGTGCTTTCGAGGAGGCCTAGGGCTGCTAGGGTGTCGCGGAGGGCATTGAAACCCCTATTGCAGCTTGTCTGGTGGGGGCTATTCCGGCTATATCGTCAATGTAGTTGAACACCATGTGGCCGAGGGTGTCCATCACATACTTGACGCCGTCTGTAACTCACTGGCAGCCAGCCGTGCTCCAGCGAGCACCGAAACTGAGGGCGGTGTTGACGTAGATGCGCCCTTGGAACTGGATGCAGCAGAGGCCAGGCCAGGGGGCTAGTGGGAGGTTGCGATAAGCCCGGGATATATCGCAGCTGTAGAGGTAGCAGGAGCCGCCGAGGTCGCTGATCGCCTGCTGGATTGTTTGTGCCGAGGGAAGGCGGAGTTTTCGAGGGTGCCGCAGTAGGTATCCTTAGGTGTGAAGGCGTTGACACTAGCATCTGGGGGGTAGCTTAAGTCGCCGATCACCCTTCTCTCTTGTGAGGGCCCTCTTTGGCCTGGTCATCATTGGTGGGACCTGGATCCAGGGTTGGAATGGCGGGTGCGAGAAGGGGCCCAGGAGTGTCCCGTGGGTGGTTTCGGTGTCGAGAAAGAGGTGAATGTCGTCGGGATAGGCTTCCGCTGACTGGTGGTTGTTGAACGTTGGGGTGGGGATGGCGATGGGCTCGAATCCCAGTGGGAAGCCATATTCCAACATGTCACGGAGAAGAGTATCTTCGTGGCCGGCCGTGGGGGGCTCGCCAGGCCTGGATGTTGAGGCTGGTGCATAGCGGGATACGCTGCCCCTGCGTAGTTGAAAGTGCTTGCGTTGCGGACCTTCTTGTACGTGCTCAGAGCTGCAGAGGCCCGTGCCAGATGACCTGGAGTGCCCAAGTAGTGTGACGGATCGGTCGGCCGTTGGGCAGGGGACTGCTGGGGGGGGGGGCCTGCTGGCCGAGGTCGGGCTGGCGGTTGGGCCTTGATGAGGCGCCGGGGCTCGTCACAATATAACTAGCTTAGTATGGAGCATGTTTGTGTATAATAGCATTTCATGGTCTTCTAATTGGGACAAGATTAGCATGCATCAAAAACATATCCCAGCGTCTGACCATAAGGTTTTTATCGCATTGCACACATTATCACATTGGCCTACACCCCAGGGTGCTGCAAAAATGCACACACCGTGATATCTATGTAATTCGTGACAACAACTTTATACGTCATCGCGGTATTTTTAGCACATCAATAAACACGTTATGTTTCTCTTTAGGTATTTAAACGCAGTTTTGCATTCATGTTTGCGGGATTTTACCCGTTTGTTGTTGTTCTTCAACTATTAAGGTGTGCTGTGAATTTAAGCAGGTTCCTAGCTTTGCAGGATTGAGAAAGTCCAGCTAAAAGAAAAGCCTCAAGTGGTCTAAATGGAGTTTAGATGTTTTATGAAGGTATAGCACGGGAAGATATGTTTTACAGTCGAGGTGGTCTTTATATAAAGGTGGTCTTATAGAAGAATCCCACTGTATTCAATCAGGAGCTTATGATTAACAAGAGTATTTAAAATTGTCTTTGTAAACACAAAACTCAATCAAACTAATTCTTCAGCTTCTATTCTCTTTACAACATTGTAATTGGTTTGCTGACGAAACTCCATGTCTTGTGCCATATATGACTACTATTGTATCATATATTATGTACATTAAAACCTCAATTCAGATTACCTCACTATTGAGACCACCTCTATAATAAGACCACTCTTAATGGGCCCAAACCTTCATAAAGCTTTCAAACTGAACATCTGAATAGAGACCACCTCTCTATTGAGACCACCTACCACTGGTCCCAAATGTGGTCCTAATGGAGAGAGGTTCTACTGTAAGTTTATTTCGCATAAAATACATATTAAAATATCAAAGTACATTTTGTCATTACCAGTATTAAACTGGGTGTGATGCCTTACAACAAGAGATCGCTAACTGATCTTCACTTGGTTTACCTGTACCTGGTGGGTGTAAATGTCACACAATACACAGGTCATTAGGAATTTCTTATGTGTAGAACAGTTAGACTCCTCTATCTATCTCTACACTGACAAATTAATAACACACACACAACTTAGGATATACTGAGAAAGAAACCATTATTGATGGATTTGCTTAGCAACTTACAGTAAAACCCAATTAAACCACCTCTATTGAGACCACCTCTATAATAAGACCACACTTAAACGGCCCAAACCTTCATAAAGCTATCAAACTGAACCTCTGAATAGAGACCATCTACCACTGGACCCAAATGTGGTCCTAATGGAGAGATTCTACTGTATAATGTTCGCAAATGTTTGAGTTTATGAGTATACCATTCTAATCTTGTAAAATGTAAGAGCTCTAGCGACTTTACATCTACACCAGCACATTGGCATCCTCATCACACTATACCTTTCTCAACACCCTGGGGAGCATACAGCACCTTGCAATTGAAGTGCAGGTGTGCTATTCATTCACATTAGTGTTCACTTGCCTGACCTGTATCTATTTATCATGTAGGTACATGTACTACAGAGCAGTGTGCAACCTGTTAGAGTTAGGTTTGCTCAACATACACCAATATACCAAACTGGGAATCAAACCCACAAGTCCAACTCCCTATCCATTCTGCCACGGAAGCATCTTCTTGGTTACTATATACGCCATAGGTACCCTGTAACCCCCTGGGGTGCCTCCCCCACTGAGAATATTTCATTTTTATGGCTTTATTCTTTAAATAGATCAACAACTGATAAAATAAACATGGAGTCTGCAAATAAGTGCCGTGATCAAGAGCATAATCACGGAAGGTTGTTATGAATATTTAGAGGAATTTGAGTTTACATACTAGGTTGTGATCAAAGTATAGGACAAATCAAATAAGTGCCGTGATCAAGAGCATAATCACGGAAGGTTGTTATGAATATTTAGAGGAATTTAGAGGATTTATTTTAGTATGTGAAACACACTAGGTTGTGATCAAAGTATCATAGGACAATTCAAACCAATTGTATGTGTATATGCAAATGTAGCAAGGGGTTAGGTTA
>JAGTTF010005485.1:0-12442 GCA_019095985.1 Streblospio benedicti | reverse complement strand
TGGTAAAAAACAGTTAAACCCTTTTGAACCCTTCTCAATTCCTTTTTCCCTTTGGTGTTTCGTTTCTCTTTTTTTGTCCTCTCTTTTTTTAATTTGAAAGTATCCCATAGCTGTAATGTTTTTTTTATAAAATTAAATTTTTCCCAAATTCTTTTTGCACATATATTTTTTCACCAAATTTAAAATTGCACGGGACAAGGGGAAAAGAGTTTAAATGAATTCAATACCCAACTAAGTACTAAAAAAAAAAATTAATCCGTGCAAACACTATTTTTTTTTTCACAGAAAGTTATCTTTTTTCACTTTAAATTCTCATTTTAAAAACACACATGTACCCAAATTTTTATTGCAATCAAGTGAATCCATGAAAAAACCAACACTCACCCAAATTATAAGGGCACGGGGTTTTTGATTTTTTAAAAATGTCAAAAATTTCGAAGAAAATTTCTCTATAAACCATTATAAAAGATCAACCCTATTCGTGAAACCCCATGGGGGGGGTGAATATTTCCATTTGGTTCTCTTTATTTTCAGCAAACTACAGCAACATTATTGTACATGTGTCGTTGGTATATATATAACTTTCGTGTCTTGCATTAACAATCAAATGAAAATGCCAACTGCCAACTGTATAATATCCCATGTCATGAACGAATTAAACATAAACATGCCAATTCCCACATTATTATTATTAGCCTGCTGGATACTGAAGTTTGACAGTACTTGCTATTGGGACTAGATTCATTTTTTTTTATAGATCTATCACATTCACGGACGACAGATCTAGCTGATTTTTTTTATTGATTTTTGAAAAATTGTAACAGATTTCTTTTACATTGTTGCGCCTTTAACCTTGATATAGAAATGTTGCAATATTTAATTATACTTGGTACAAGCAACAAAGTGTACGAGTTGATAACACAGGCCGCTTGTAATAAGTTATCATAAACAAACATGACTTTGTGAAATAGAATTGGCAACATTTTTTAGTATTTTATGTCAAAAATAAAAGGAGAATATGACAAATATTGTTGATGATTTGTAGGTAATTACACAGAAACTGCCCCTGTTATGGAGATCCTCATGTAAATTTTATTTAAACCCATCAATGTTTTTGTTTTGTTCTTTTTCATCAACGTCATTATTGAAGGGTAGACGTGTCAAAGTATACGTCGAACGCATTGTGTTGTACGCTAGTCGCCCTGAATAGTGCTTCTAATATAAAGTACTACTAGACCCTTTACGTCACGGGTCGATTATGTAATTGGTAGATAAAATAAACTTGCTTAGTTCACTTAATTGGCACCTCGTCGGTATATTATTTCAAAAATGAAAGACGAAAATAAGAAATGTCTTTGATGACGGTAAGTAATTGCAGAGAAACCTGCTCTTCTGAGACCCCAAAATAAATTAATCAATGACAAAGTGACAAAAAATCATTTGTTTGGCAGAAAAAAAGATGGCGGCCGGAAAATCGTAACATGTATTAGAAAGCATGCAATGACAATGCATGTGCAGTGACAATCACATGTGCTATCACAACACTCAAACTGATTTTGCTTTTGTTTTAATGACTGTTGTCTCCCCACCGTCAGGCATAACAAAGTGTTGATTTTTTGTTGTTTTATTTTATTTATTCTTTGTTCACAGTCTATCTACGCAATCTTCTAAGTTCTCATTTGATTGATTGATTGTTCTACTTGGATTATTCTTATCAGATTGTTCTTATCAGATTTTTCTTATCAGATTGGTGATCTAAAACTAAAATAAACAATTTCCATCAATAACTAATGATACACTTAACTAATGATCCTTTATAACACATGGCATGAAAGTTTTACATTGAAATTTACAATGAATATGCAAGATACTCTCTCTCTTATTATTAATAATAACAATTGATTTCACAAATATAAAACAGAAACACTTACAAATACTGTGGCATCCTTAGTGGAAAGACAACAATTATTCCTTTACTTGTGATTGTATTGATTCTTTCCCTCTATCCTGATTCTACTCTATATCATATGTACATTTGAATTTCTATTTCCAACTGACCACTGGTCACATTACTACTACCTTTGTGTTTTAAAAATGAGGTCACATAACTTCCTACATACTAAAATACACAACCAGGCTTTGTCTGGTCCTACATAAATATTCTACATATGACAATCTAACAATGACAGCCATCAAAATACTCACACATGAACCTTTATATAAAGAAGCATTTACCTTTTATACTTGTGTCCAAGCAGTTCCTTGTAGTTGACTATGTTCAGCAGAAATCACAAAATCCGACTTTACATTCTGGTTTAGTTGCACAGGGTGGTAGTAGCCCTACACATAGTACAACTGACCACTGGCCACTGAAACTGACCTACATAGCAGCATTCACAGAGTCAGAATATTGTACTTACCACCTGCCCCGAAGCTAAGTACCATCTGCCCAAATGGATGGTATGTATTTATCATTATTTTAACCTACCGCAAGATAAATTGAACAAACTAACTTTATTGGAGCATTCTATACACTTTGTTTTATGTATGGGCAGTAAAATATTTTTTCTTATATGGATTATTGTTTTAAAAATTCTGCTTTACATAATGGCATTGTCAAACCAAATAATAATTTGATGACTCAAAATTTGCTTAGTTTGGTAAAACACATCATTTTAATCATATGGTAAGTGGCAATTACATTTTATCAGCATTTTTTTACTGATTGTAACAAATTTCCCAAATCTAGTCTTCATCTCAAAATTTAGTCTTGTTTTGATCATATTCATGGTATTTCATCTAAAAATTCATCTGCGCTGTGTATTTCAATACATTTAGCCCACAATTTTTTATTCAGCAGTTTTTGGTTTGGCATTTTCAATGGTTTACTGGAGTTACATTTTATCACGAAGTGATTTTTTTCTTCTGATTACAATTATAAACAAATTCAAATAAGTATAATTTGCTTAATGCGGCTGGCCTTTTTGCTTTGTCTAAAACCCTTTAAAATGCTTTAATATGGCCTCTGATGACCGCTTAGATTAAAAACATTCTGGGGCGGGGGCATGCCCCACGACCCCCGTAGTGATGTTTAGCGCCTTCACCACTTGCAGGGCCAGTAAGGTATCAAAGGGCCAGTGAAGATTTCAAAACACTGGCCCATCTGGCTACTCCCCAATTTTAGTCACTGAAAACAACAGTAAATTTTAGTACAGAAGGTAAATTTTCCATAAAAAATTGTATATTGATAGCCCCCTTCCAATCATTGTGACAAAACTTCATGGCCCACCTTAAAATCCTCCTACCCCTCCCTGTCATAAATACTGAATGGTCCCTTAGATCCATTATGGGAATGTACTATGATGGGTAAAAAATCTTAAAGATTAGGGCACAACCAACAAATCGCCAGTGCGGACATTTTCCCCGAACGGAATCGTCAGTGCTGCGGTACCTACGGATTTTTCCTCATGAAGTGACAACCGCAAAGTTTTTGGAACAACCTGCAGCGCAGTTGTTTTTTACTGGTCACTGAGTCGCCAGTTTACGTCGTACTATCACTTGTAATATCCGGGGGAGAATCTGCCCACAGATTAGTTAAACAGATTGTTCACTGCTTAGTTTTGCTGTGCTGCTAGCTCAGTGGCGCCGCCCTGTGGTGATGATGTAAAAGTAGCACATGTATGCCATAATTACCATATATAACATTTCATACAGATCTATACATACTTGTGTACATACTTGTGTAAATATGTTAAATGTACATACATACTTAAACATACGTTAAGTAGTACAACTGAGAATACTATGTCAATATTTTAGAAACAATATTTTGGATAAACTTTCTTTGAATTTAATTTTGATAATGTCTAGAGAAAAGGGGAAATCACCTGGTCATTGGTGCTCTGCAAATAATTGCAAAAACAACAGAAAAGAACATGGAGATATAATGAGTTTTTTTAGATTTCCAAAAGATGCTAAATGTAGCCCGGTCTGTTATCGTAAAATCGTGCAAAATGGGGTACAAGCGCCAAATTTGGCATGCATGTACCTTAGGGCATATAAAAAAGATTTGGATATGGAACCACCCTCAGGGACCCCTATTATCACTCGGTTCCACCCGCGTTGTGTTTTGACATAAAAAATCATACACAACTGACATTTAACTGGTAATTTAATGGATTTTATGTTCAAAATCATCAAATCAAGAATTATGGTAGATTATATAATTATATTGATATTTAGCCATGTAAATATTTAGACTTTTTGAAGATTTCCCCTATTATCACTCAATATTTAGCTTAATATCGTTTATTTCAAAACTACACGATTACATGATGAACATGCTAAAATACCAACACCTGATTTGATTAAAAGGGTGCCTAATAAGGAATTTTAGCCCTGATTACATTTTAATATTTCCCAGCATTTTGAGATATCCAAGATGGCCGCTGGTGTGGGAGTCGAAATCTAATATTGTCTATATCTTTCTTGATATTTGGGATAGAGTCATGATTTTGGTGTCTAGAAATAGGCTGTAGAGGTCAAGTAATCCAATTATATTCATTGGAATAAGACTGTTTATCGCCATATATGCACAATCCAAGATGGTCACCACAGGTCCACAGGAGTGTTCGAAATCTGAGATTATCTGTAACGTTTTAACTATCAATAATAGAAACATGATTTCCAAATATCCTAATGGAAACAAAATTGAATAACTAGACATAGACAAAATCAAAATTACTCATGAAAATGTAACTTTCTAATTTGATGTAAGCAAATTCAAGATGGCCACCACTACCAGGGTAGGATGATCGAGTTTCAGTAACTATTAACTATTTGAGAGAGCAATGATTTTGGTATCAAACGTGCAGGTTTATTGAGGTATAAAATTCAGTCACAAGATATTCTAAGCATTACTCTTATAACATGAGGTATCTATATCTGATTTTGATACTAGCTATATCAATTTCATCGATCTATATTCTCTTTCCACAAAACAGTGTAAGACTTTATCCTCTTTAAAGTCTAAATTGAAGCATAATTTGTTTTAGGAGGGGTCTAGCTAGCACACAAGCACCCTTTATGGTACATGTGCAATACAAATTAATTTTATATTGTATTGGATATCAGGTCCAGTATATTCAAAGCTTTCATAAACACACATTTACCTCATTAGGCATCATAGCTCTTATCATTCCTACCCGTTAAGATATGATGATAATGCTATAGACCTCATTGATTACAAAACATAATCATCACCATTATGGAATACTGACCTACACATAATAATTCCAGATAAATATCACAATTCAAATGTAATGGCACACAATCTCAAAGAAAATTATCTTATCCAAACACTGCACTATAAACCACATAAATACAGGTTTCCGATTGAATAGAGAAGGCCCTGCAGCTCCTCCTTAAAGTTGAGACTGATTGTAACAAGGTCAAACTCGTTCTGAATCGCCTCAATGAAAAAGTAGCTATTATATAACACAAATGACAACAACGGACTTCAGACCACTAATGGTACTGAACTGGAGCACACGGATGAATTCAAACACTTTGGCACATGGATGGATGAATCTCAAAAGTACATATGTGTCAAAACGATAGTTGTTTAGAAAACCCTCAACAGCATTAACAAAGTCTGGAAATCCAGCTTAAGCTCTGGCTTCAAGAAGCAACTCCTCCTTGCTACAGTGCAGACAGTCCTACTTTATTACTGAGAAATTTACCCCCAAACAAAAATAGTGGAAGCTCTCGCAATGCTACGGACATCTCTACACATATGATGCAAACGATCCTGAACATAAACTGGAGCTCCCATACTACAAATGAGCAACTCTGTTGTGAATTCCCAACAGTCACTGATGAGATTGCTAATAGAATACTCAAGTTAGAAGGATACTGCTACCCCCATACTTTGGTTGAGCTTGTGGAAAGGTATGGGTTTGGAAACAACACATGGGAATTGAAGACATGGGAGGCCCTCGGCAAAGTGAGAAGCCTGGTGGAACATTCTGGGTTTCCTAAAACGTGATGCAGGAGCTACTAGTGCTATCAAAATAGCCACACTATTGCAAGACGAAGATTTGAAGACTTTGTATTCTGTATTTGAGGCTTTTAGCCTAACTACAATACAGCACTGTATATAGGTAATCTGAAACTTTGCTTAATCACATGACCAGTTAATAAGTATATATAAATATCAGGACTGACTCTCGATATAACATATGTTTGACCTGGGCTATAAGCAAAAAAAACATTCTTTCTTGGAAAAGATCAGTATAGCAGGTGTCTGTAATGGATTTGATGACTGTACTAATGAATATCGAATGGCTGAACAGATGTTTTACGTTATTTTATATAGTGCAAACCAAATTACATAACAACTAAACAACCAAATCATCATTCTATCACTAACAGTCTGCATGCTAATTACAATCATTCAACCATTGCAGTGACGGCCATCTTGAATTTGGCTAATATCCAAATGAAGAATCTTTTTTAGTATAGTTTGATTATTTTAGCCTATAAATATATATCAAGACATAATAGTTGAAATGTCATAAACAATCTCATATTTTGAGAACTCCTGTGGTAGCCATCTTGGATTTTGTTTACATCCAAATGTTGAATCTTGTTTTCATGAATATATGTTGATTCTATGACTTCATAAACTTACACCTGTAAACCAAAATCCGGATCTTATAATTATTAGTAAATATTTTATGGACAATCATAGATTTTGATCACCCATGTGGCGGCCATCTTGGATTTTGCATATATGGAGATGGTTAATCTTGTTCCAATGGGCATATTTGGATTCTATGACCACGAAAACCTACCACTAGACACCAAAATTATAACTCTATCACAAATATCAAGAAAGATATAGCCAATATTAGATTTCAAACCCACCAGCCGGGCGGCCATCTTGAATTTCTCAAAACGCTGGGGATATCAGATCATTATAATGTATTGCATATTCAACAATCTTGTGATATTTAATCGAACAAATTTCAATGGCATTCCAGTGTTTTGACACTGGCTTGTTTGTTCATATTGACTTCATCCGTCCATCCGTCCGTCCGTCCATCCGTCCGTTTCCGTCAAAATACGTTATGGTTGAGGTCGCATCGTTTGAGCTAGGATGCTCAAATTTGGCATGTCAATTGGAAATGGTACACAAGAACCCTATTTCTTATGGCCCAAATTAAACATGTATCTTAGGTCCATTTTACTAGTATTCTTGGAAAAATCAATATCATAAAGGCAGCAACATTAGTCTAGCCTGGATTTGTTAAATATAATATTTTATAGAGACTATATTCAAACAAAAACACTGAGTTTATAGTTTTCATTTGACATGTTTGTTCATATTGACTTCTTTTGTACATTTACATATAAAGAAGTTACGTAACATTAAACATGTATCTTCACATATTTTAATCTTATGAACAAGAAAATTTGATATTCAAACAAACATGAGTTTATAGTGATATATTGTGTTATGTGGGTTAAAAGACTTGAACGATTTGAGTGATATTGAGAATTAGATAGAAAATCTTCAAAAAGTGATAAATATAAATTTTACATGACTAACTATCAAAATCATTCTATAATCTACCATAATTCTTGGTGTGATGATTTTGAATGCAAAATCCATTAAATTACCAGTTAAATGTCAGTTAAGTATGATTTTTTAGGTCAAAACGCAAAGTGGGTGGAACCGAGTGATAATAGGGGTCGCTGAGTGTGGTTCCATATCCAAATCTTTTTTAGATGCCCTAAGGTACATGCATGCCAAATTTGGCACTTGTACCCCATTTTGCACGATTATCTCAAAATATGCGATAACAAACCACGCTAATGGTAAGCATGTTTTTGTTTAATTTGGTAAAAACTGGTCTTCTTGCACCAAGCAACGCATTGCTTGGTTTGGTGGAAAAAGTTTGAATCGGAGTACAATAAGATTATTGACAAGGTTATCCATGAATCTGAAGTCAAGTCAACATTAATTAGTAACCTACTTAAAGTGAAATTGGGCAATTTACATTGCAATGAATGTCATGAAGAAAACGCTATAACAAGACTATATAAATGTACGAATAAGATTTCACCATTCACTGAAGCTTTATAATAAATACCTCGCTGATAACAAAGACAGTAAATTTAAAAAAGCCACTAAATTTGCTCACATGTAGGATATAAATGCTTAAAGTCTTGTAAAAGCGTGTTCTACCAGACATTCATTGAAATAAATATATATGTGTACATAAAGACCATTGTACTATTATTAATCTTTAAGTAATTTAATTTTTCTAATATGTACTTCTATTTTACGTTCAACAATACCATTTTTAGTGCATTCAAACTTTAATTTCACTGACTTAAGTGCTTTATGAATGTTAAGTGATTATTAATGATAATAATGAAATTGTGTCAATCTTGTAAAATCAAAGACAGATGGCACTTAAGAATCAAATGTACAGTATCTGTAAAATGATGATGTTAAGAAGTTCCTTTGAATACCGTAAATGTTTTTTACACTTCCATGTTTTCTCTTTTCTTTGTTTTGATATCATCCTTGATATCGTTAATGAAAATGACTAACATTAATTTCTGCTAGATTTATATCATAACTCAATATTAATGACAATATAGCAGCTAGTACTCCCTTTCAATATATACTAGCAGAGAGCATTAGCATACGTTTTACATCGTCACCACAGGGCGGCGCTGCTGTGCTGCTGCACAAAAAATCTATATATAAATCAATAGGCTGTTAGCTGGAGTGAACAATCTGTTTAACTAATCTGTGATCTGCCTCTCTTTGGTCGCTTTGAGGTCCATGACCAGATTTAATGGCTGATATTAGATTAGATTAGTTAGATACGTTTTATTTAGGAAAACATGTACAATCAAAATATTAAAAAATATATATATCACCTACAATCACATACAGTGTGTCATCATTGTAACATAATGTTCCTTGAACATCACATGAAAGCGTGCATATAGTATTGCTTATTTAATAAAGTCCCACACATAAAATCACAGTCATGTAATAGTATCAATTGCTTTAAAATGTAGCTTTTTAAAACAACAAAACATCGGTTTAGAAATAATCTATTACGAATATGAACACTTACTCTCAGCACTAACCTTTCAGATGACACACGGATATCAAAATCAAATTAAATGGGTTTTTCAGACTGTTTTGTTCCAATGTAGATCATAACTGCGCAATTAAAACAATGACCTTCAATATACATGCAGCAACAGTAGTCTGTGTATGGCCGTCTTATCAATCACGGATTACTGTAGGATTATGCATTTAAACACTGTACATGAACGTTGGACCGGGCTTATCACCATTTAATATCGGGGTCAGCGACACTGTAGAGACTTGATCACGCTATATCACCACTGAGTTATGTGCCCAACACTTAGGCTAATAAAGTTACGCAAACACTATTTTCCTATATTGTTGTTAAAGCAAAATTTAGCAAACACTGTTCTCAAAATCATTATAATCAAAACCAAACTTCTGATTACTCATGGATGGGTATATTCAAATACCTGATTAAATTTTAGTACCAATTCTAGTCAGTTGTTTTTCCATGTTTTCACCGAGGTCCACAATGGAAATAAGACTCTCCATTTTAAATGGATATCTTTTTAGTGCTCCTTGTTTGTCACATGGTTCATTTGTTTTTATTATATTTGTATATCTCTATTCAATTTTACTTCTATTTATATCTTATTTTATTAACTTATTTGTAATCTTTTATTTACTTTGTAATTAATATGCCTGTGATAAAGGAAATAAATAAATCAAATCAAAATAGTACGCAATGTCCCATTTCTGTGGATATCACGATTGATTTTAAGCCAAGTTATGCTGAATTAATTTTAAGCGCAAAATTGGTCTGTTATCGCTTATTTTTGGAATCGTGCAAAATGGGGTATTTTACCAAATTTGGCATGCATGTACCTTAGGGCATATAAAAAGATTTGGATAATGGAACCACCCTTTGACCCCTTTTATCACTCGGTTCCACCCACTTTGCGTTTGACTAAAAATCATACTTGGCGACATTTTAGCTGGTAATATAATGGATTTTGCATTCAAAAATCATCACGCCAAATTATGGTAGATTATAGAATGATTTTGATAGTTAGTCATGTAAATATTTAGACTTTTGAAGAATTCCTCTATTATCACTCAATATCATTTTCTATACAATAATTCTCAATATCAAGTTTTCTTTAAATTGTTCAAATCTTTTAACCAACATGCAACACAATATATCACTATAAACTCATCTTTGTTTGAATATAGCTCTTAAAACCTATATAAACAATTCTTATTCATAAGATTATTAAGATACGTAAAAAGATACATGTTTAATGTTAAGTTGAAGCTTGAAAGTCAGTCTTACTTTAAAGGTGATTTGGAAGATCGTGGAATCGAACTCACGACCTCCCGGACTATGAACCAGACCGGTCTTATATGTCATAGTCAGATTGTGCAGACCACTACACCAACCTCCCTAGACGAAGGAATCACACTTCAACTTCGCCTAATATGCTTGTATGCTGCGTGGGCGCAATCACACACTGTCTGACAGTGGACGCTATATTTAGCATTGTGCCACTCTTAATCGACATGCTTTCTACTGACTTCGTTTGTTGGGCACTTTGTCAATCTGCAGGATGCATTGTGTCGAGCCACTTTTGTGACAGACTCCCCCAACTCCTACTCCATCGACAACCCCATACCATGCCAGATTCGGTCTTCCGCGTTTTAGAGACTCACGTAGACAAATGTCTGCGCCTCTTCTCACATTCCGTCTCTCTTCTCACATCCGGGGTGAATCTGGAACCACTGCATGGCTCACACGGCATATACTCACAGTATAGCCTCGCTCGAACCTATCCTTAAAGCGGGATACTTCCCGAGATCGACCAAACCTCATACAATGGCATCAATGGTTCATAGGGTTCTTGGAGAATAGCATGACAAGATAGCTGTGACTGTTCTATCCTACAAGGCTGTCATGGAACACAATTTACGGAACACTATTATCAGATCAGGAAGCCTCCCTGGGAAATGCCATCCCATAGTCAGCTTTTTTCGGTGACCTAGGGACCTGTAAGAATTCTCAGATCTAACTTTCCATCATCCGTCAGATTACACTACCCATCTACCTGAGTTCGAAATTCCCGGGCGGTCAGCCCCCCCCCAATGTCTTACACACAGGACCAGCCCCACAGTCAATGGACTAATGGGCAATTTCACAATTTCACAGGGTGACTACCCGGTGGCTTCTACCGGACTAGTACCCGGGTCCTTACTTTAAAGGTGATTTGGACCATTGTGGAATCGAACTCACGAACCTGGGCGGCTAAAAAAGGTGATTTGGTCTTCTTATGTCATAGTCGGGAATGCAGAACTACACCAACCACTTCAGAGGAATCACCTTCAGCTTCGCCTTTATGCTTGTATGCTGCGTTGCGCAATCACACACTGTCTGACATCTTCACGCTATATTTAGCTTGTGGCAGTCTTAATCGACATGCTACTTTTCTACTGACTTCGTTTGTTGGGCACTTTGTCAATCTGCAGGATGCATTGTGTCGAGCCACTTTTGTGACAACATAACTTAAACGTCAACCATATATGTAAATGTACAAAAAAGTCAATATGAACAAACATGTCAAATGCCATTGAAATTTGTTCTATTAAATATCACAAGATTGTTGAATATGCAATACATTATAATGATCTGATATCCCCAGCATTTTGAGAAATCCAAGATGGCCGCCGGCTGGTGGGTTTGAAATCTAATATTGGCTATATCTTTCTTGATATTTGTGATAGAGTTATAATTTTGGTGTCTAGTGGTAGGTTTTCGTGGTCATAGAATCCAAATATGCCCATTGGAACAAGATTAACCATCTCCATATATGCAAAATCCAAGATGGCCGCCACATGGGTGATCAAAATCTATGATTGTCCATAAAATATTTACTAATAATTATAAGATCCGGATTTTTGGTTTACAGGTGTAAGTTTATGAAGTCATAGAATCACATATATTCATGAAAACAAGATTCAACATTTGGATGTAAACAAAATCCAAGATGGCCACCACAGGAGTTCTCAAAATATGAGATTGTTTATGACATTTCAACTATTATGTCTTGATATATATTTATAGGCTAAAAATAATCAAACTATACTAAAAAGATTCTTCATTTGGATATTAGCCAAATTCAAGATGGCCGTCACTGCAATGGTTGAATGATTGTAATTAGCATGCACACTGTTAGTGATAGAATGATGATTTGGTTGTTTAGTTGTTATGTAATTTGGGTTTGCACTATGCAAAAATAACGTAAAACATCTGTGGCTGTGGCGTAGAGA
>JAGTTF010005484.1:62530-67176 GCA_019095985.1 Streblospio benedicti | reverse complement strand
CACTTTTAATATGATGTCTCGTCTCCATACATAAGCATTCATCACTTTCAGAAAAGGAAATTCGATGTAAATATTCCTGCGACACCACCATCAAACTTGCCAATGTGAATTCCTGGTGAATCTAGACTAACACGACTTTAAATATTTAAAGGTCATTTTCAAGTATCATTTATCATCATTCTAATAGGAATTTGAGTGAGGATTATGAATTTGTAATCGGATTTCAGTTAGCTTGAAAATTGACGAAGTTATGGGCAAAAGGCCGGTTTTTATCAAATTTGCAGACGGCTACCACTGATTAGAGCAAAGTTGGGAACTTCACTATTATGAAGAATGCACACGTGCACCTCAAATAGATGTATTTACTTAATCTTTTAACGTTGAACAGCATAACAGCCATCAATGTTATGTAGAATACACATTTTGAATGATATAGCATTAAATGCGATTGTCCAAGGCCTTAATTATAACATACACCAGAAGTACCCATTAAAATATGTGTGTCAAAATCAAATAAAAAAAGAACAAGCGTCGCTTTTACACGTAAAATATATGTATTATTTATCTATATTTTCAATAGTAATCTTTATATATGTTTAAAATGTTTGAACGTGTACTTGTACATGTATAAACGTGTAATGGTTATAGACACCCTAACTATATATATATGTTTTAATATGAAAAACGTAAGTCTCTAAATGGGTCAGCTTATGACCTTCCACTGGATTATGTGCAATAATGTTATTAATGCTTTAAGATGTGATGTGGTGTGAGACACAAATAAACCCTTTCTTAGTCTTAGTCTTAAAGTTGTACCAAATAACGCCCGTGTGGCTGTTTACTTTTATCACATGTGTGGTCCTAATGCATGGCCCGCGCGAACGAGATCCTGGTAGACCGACGATTCAGACAGGGCTACTGTTGCTTGCGAATAGATTTGGAAAGTGCTGAGCAAACTTTTTAATGCACATGTATTGATGTTGTATTGTGGCCTACTCACATTTAAAGAGTCATGACAGTGTAAGAAGAAAAAACTTAGCAGTTTGTTTAGATTGCTAATCGATTGATGGGGTCTGGTACAAAAGCAAAATTTAGGAGCAGTGTGCGTTGGAGTGGGCTTCTTTTCATTTTTGGGAATTATTGTCTTATATCACACCCACCCACCCACCACACAGACACACGCAAACAAGCACACACACACACACACACACACACACACACACACACACACACACACACACACACACACACACACACACACACACACACACACACACACACACACACACACACACACACACACACACACACACACACACACACACACACACACACACACACACACACACACACACACACACACACACACACACACACACGCACACACACACATACTCGCTTCCTGAAGACGTGCTTCAATATATAAACGTGTGGTCATCAAATTAATCCTACCACCGCCCTGGGTGAGGGGATAGGGAGATGGACACTTGACCAGAAGGTCAGAAGTTCGAGTCTCCATTGACCACTATATGATAATGGTTTCATTTTACACATCCCTTGGCCCATAATAAATAATATGCCCCTACTTCTTTGTAGGATTCATGGTGTGATAACATCAATACTCAGTCTCAAAGTCACGAATGTCCATAGTGTTAATTCTCTGTGCTGTGACATGAGAACTCTACGGGGACGGGGTGGGGGCAGAGGCATGACTCTCGCTTAAAACACACTTATAAAATGGCTGGACAATGTTCTATGTACAGTATTCTAACTGACTGTCCTCCTTCTATTAGTGGCACTGTATGACCGTAGCATTAGTCAATATTGGCAGCAAACTTCCCCTCTATTGTGTTCCATGAGCGCCAGGAGTGGTCGGGATCTGCACTAGCACCATCATCGCGTACAGTTATCACACAGGTTTCCAACAGCAATGTCATAATACAAATGTGGATATATGGTGTCAATGAGGATAAGGATACATTTATTCCACATATATAAGATATATTCACATTCACAAGAGTATTATAGACATATATATGTATTATACAGTACGTATAATAATACATCAAATATGCTAGCTAAAATTCATAATTAGATGTATGTGAAAGAAATTGTAAATTGGATATAATTACTAACAACCTGCTCTGAGGATATGTGTTTACCAGTGTACTGTGTGCTCAGTGGACGGTCATTGACTATCATTTTTCAAGTATATGATTCTGTGCGCTGTCTTGCGGATATTCGATTTACAACCGTACTCATGAATAATCATTTCTTTTCTTCAAATTCATTAAAAAGTTAGATGCATTTGAAAAAAGCTTGCAATCCTTTGATAAACGATACTAATAATTGAATTAAAAACCAACATAATACTAATAACATAATACTAATGAACATAGCATCAGTCAATATTATTGTTGCCATTGATGGATTATGATTATGATTATCGTCGACATACATAGATGATGTCACCATTTATCCAGCTGCACATTCTCTATTAAGATTACATGTTGGCACATGCAGCAACTGTTTGAGTAAGAAAGTCCAGCATGCGGTTGTTGCACCTTTTCCTGCTGTTCTCAGTGGTCCGTGTGTCAGCTTCCCGGCTCAGCAGCAACTGTGGGTCGGTGAAGCAGCAGCCTCCAAAGGCCCAGGCGACGAATGCAGCTTCCAGAGTAAGAGACATTTCAATTATTCCACCAATATATAAAAGATATCAGTTCTCTATTAGGCGATCACTCATGCGAGTCTGATGCAGGCAGATGAGTCCGTGCACAACAGTCATATGGGGAGGGAACCACCTTATTTTCAACCAATGTTTACGCAATGTTTCTAATATATAATGCATTGATGAACAGATAATCATAAATAAGCCAAGTTTCAAAACGCACATGAATACACTAATAGTCTACAGGCAGACTGCCGATTCGAATCTTCCCGTCCTGATAACGTCAATTGGGTTGCATATCCAGGTGATTTGACGGCATTTTTTATAATATCTATTTTGTTAAGCATTATATAAACACTTGCCAGTACATGGATGTACAGGTATGACCAGAATATTCAGACCTCAATAAAATTCTAAATTGTTCTGGCTTGTGCTTAAAACATTGTTTCCTAGAATACAGAGCGAGCAGCTGTATTTGCATTGTTTCTTGACGGGCTTTCAAACGTCAACCGATGGAACCGTAACGCATTTGGTAAGTTTTGAACGATTTAAAATAGTTTATATTTTTTTTTTCATTTTTTATTGTGTTAGTACATTGTATACAACTTGACTCATTGGTGGACCGTTAAAAGCATAGATATTTTTTTAAATTTGTATCTTATATTTATCATTGCTGTTGTGTTTTTTGTATTGTGTTGGGGAAAACATGAACAGTGACCAATGGCAAGCCCCCTCCCAGAAGAAATGAATGTTCAGCAAACGAAAATAGTTAATTTTTTCCATTTTCATTGTTGATTGCAATAGATTATCAGCATTAAAATCACACACCATATCACCTGGGGCAATACCGTATAATTTTATTTTCATTGTTATGTTTGTTAACTCTTGTTATGAGTTTGTTTGACATAACTCTTAAAAATCACTTGAATGGTCATTGAATGGAAATTATATTAAAATCTGCCATTTTGATACTTATCCTATCAAAGTGAGAGCTAAAAACGTCACAGCGTGGGCAAACCTTTACGATGAATATGGAAAGTTACATGTCTTAATTGGTTACATTAGGAGGATATCAATGTGTACACACATTGTATTGAGGCTACGTCTATCATAATACTTTGTACAGAAATTTGTCACACCTACCAATTTTTCTATAACTTCCTTCCTAATTCCATTTAATTCCAAAATAAAGTTACATCCTCTGATGCAGAATTGGCGATGCTAAATAGAATTCATGGCATAATATTTCTCAAGCGAATGTATACACTGTAAAATAACAAAATATAACAAATTAAATAATAAAATATATGTGTATTTTTCTGTACTGTTTGCATATTGTCGCAATTTCCTGCTAAACTGGTAGTCATACGTATGGTGTAGACGTAACCTCACTTAAATAATATATTCTAAAGAAAATATAAACATATGCTAAAGAGGTCAAGCGGTTTATCATCATCTACCATGTATCTAGGCCCACAGAGTACAAGTTTACACGTTTTTCATCTTCACCGTTATCTTCAGAATGTTATTTTATTCAAGGCTGCCTTACATATTAGCAAATATTATATATTTTGTGACTGCTTCTTCTTCTCCTGTAATTGCCCTCTTTTATATTAGAGGAACCCCGTCAGTGGTTAGGGGGAAATCTTGAATTTCGAATTTCAGGTACAAGTCCCGAATTTGCTAATGCCTTTTAATTTTAATTTTGTTACTACGTGTCCCTATATAGCTTATGCCCCCCCCCACCCCAATAATTTTGAGGCTATCAATGTAAACATTGGAACTCAGTAGCTGTGCAACACTACAACCTTAGTGCCATTGTTATCCGCATACTTATGTGTGGGTGCACGGACATAGTGACTGAAAAAAAAGAAACACACAGGAAGAGAGAGGAACAGCGTGTAAGGGATCATTCACAAATGACGTCACCTCATTTTTGGCCTTTTTTTACCCCCCCCCCCCCACATCCCCGTCACCT
>JAGTTF010005484.1:30030-57530 GCA_019095985.1 Streblospio benedicti | reverse complement strand
TACTTTGAGGCGGTGACCTACTTTAAAGTTTGTGTCGGAGAGTGTTTAATTTAGCGTGCAGTCAATCGTATAATTGAGCACGCCTATGGGCCAATCATGATAGAGTAATGGCGATAATTTATGGGCGGAGTGAAAGAATGTGGGTTTAACTCCATTCAAAATGTATTGGAGAGGTTAACGCGAAGTGTTCGTTTACTAAACGAGTGCCGGCTTATCCGTACGAGTTTGTGATTTATTTCTAAGGCTACAGACGATTTTATCAAGTTGTGGTCTGAAAACGTGTAAGTCAACGGGTTGATGCATGAATTGATGGGCAGTAACACAAACATAATCATTGCTTGGTAGGATGCAGATATATCATATCCTCCCAACAGGTGCAAACCGCTAAAAATAGCAACAGGAACAGTGGATACCATGCTAGAGATCACAGCAATTGACAGTAGCATGGATCCTTTCAAGGCCTTGTTTTTCTGTATAAGTTTGCTTCCTCTCTGTATATTTTTATACACAACACAAGTCAAAACTAGCATGAAGATGGCATGCAGGGAGTTGAATACCAGCAGAAAGTAGGAAAACCCGTGAGGAAGTGAGTCCCATAAAATAAGACACTCTTTGCTGGTGATGTCAGCCATCCAGGTCATGCTGATTGCCATCACTGCTGCAAAAAGCCAGGAGGCAAGGCTGTACAAAATGTACTTTGAATTAAATTTGTGAACCCGATAAGCGTGTAAAGCGAAGACAACAAACCTGCCAATTGCTATCTGCAGTGTTGCCAATTGGGAAGCCAGCAAAGAGATGTTCAATAAGGTACCGGCAGCGTGACACAGATAGCTTCTTCTCCAATGTAATGTGATAAATTCTCTGTCATTACCATATGTGTGGTGAACGTAAAGAATTATCAAAAGGTATGGAACCATGAGGCTGTCTGATAAATACAGGTTCACAATGGACCACTTCCTCCCCCTTACGTGCCAGGCAATAGAAAAAACACAAGCAACTAGCGCATAAAAGCAGTATATGTGTGCAATGGACAAGACCCATGTCTGCGATACAATATATCTACAAGATTCATATGTGACGACTGTTGCGTGATCTGCTTTGCAAACTATGTGTGGAAATATGCAGCATAGTTCACCATGCACTACTGACAAGTATACTAGCTTTGGTAACAGTTCCCCTAAATTAGCCAAGTGGTAGTAGTCTCTCATAGTGAGATGATTATTGTTCACAAGCAGATTTTCCAAATTGGCAAAACCTGCAAATGTAGATATATTCAAAACTCTCAACTGAGACCGACTCACATCTAAAATGCGCAATGACTGTAAGGTCATTCCGGTGAATGCAGATGCAGCTAAAACATTGGTCTGCGACAGGTTTAAAAGTTCTAATAGTGGGTTGCGATAGAATGCTAATGGATTGATTGTGCTTAAAGGATTTTGATTCAAAGATAAACTCCACAAATATGGCAATGCTGTAAATGTTTTCGCTGAAATATTGAATATTGAACTGTTTACCAATTTCAATGAAGTGGTGTTTGGAACTTGAAGGAAAAAAGCATGTGAAACATCATTGAATAATGAATCAAAAATGTGTAGTGTTATAACTGGAAACATTAGCTTTGGATTAACACAAGCAGAGATATAGGAGAAATCTGTGCTTGAGAACACCATGTGTTGAAGAGGAAAATATGTGCTAAAAAAGCCACACAAGTTTACGCGTGTAAGACGTGTGCATACAACGGACGATGTTACATATGTGCAGTGTATAGCTGAAGAGTATTTATGCTGTCGGTACTCTTTGGCATATACATTAGGTTTGAGAAAAACACTACATTTCTGTAAATCCTCGTACACAATAAGTTCGTCATCGTACGACATGGGGCAGTCATTAACGCCGTCAGAAAACATGGCTATCGATGCGAAAGTGTGGCTTCTGGGGCATCTCAATCCTAAGGGGAACGTTAAATTTGTTGCACACGATGCACCGTATTCGTCCTGCTGGCTGATGCAATCCGGGTTGCCATCACATATATGCTGAGGACGAATGTTGATCAAATTCAGACCGTTACCTAAGCACCAAAACAGCCCGTTGGACAATGCACGGCGATCTTTTTTAGCAGCCTTCACAAGAGACAGCCCACACATAAGGCGTACGGAGCAAAGCTTGTCTAGCTCGTCAGAGCCATCGGCACAGTCCTCATGACAGTTGCACAGAGCAGTTTTAGGTATGCATCCACCATAAGGCCCAGAACACTGAAAGTAATGCTGGGCACAGGAACAATTGCTGTGATGGCATGAGGTAAAACAGGTGAGGGGTTCTACATCTCCTCCCTGATCATGTGTGCACACACTGCTGCAGTTTTCTTCATCTTCCCCAGATGGACAGTCGTGGACTCCATCGCAGACATGGTACTTGGCTACCATAGAGTGGTCTCTACACATGAATACTGACACTAATTTCAGGTCCCGAGTGTACACGTACTTTCGGATCCATGTATCAATGGATATCCATGTATCAGGCACATATTGCCTTGTATGTGTAATAGTAGAGTTGATCAGTTTACAGATTACATTGACTTCAGAAATCTCGTAATCACAGGGCACAAGTAATAGTGTGTCACGGAAACAAAAGTCCTGTGTGACGGCTACGGCGCATAATACGTGCTCATTAGAGAAAAAGTTGGATGGAATCGCTTTTATATCACTGCCATCGCAGAAAATATCTATATTAACTGTCCATATTCTTTGATCACCAGGCAGGTAGAAAAACTTGGTTTTCCCACCCTTTATAAACTCCATGTAAGACAGTTTCCGAAGTTGCAATAGATTTTTGCAACACACCGTTTTCATGTGTTCAGAGAGTGTTGTGAAAGTGTTTGCATTAATCGACAGTATCACAAATGGGAAGAGTCCAAATATCTGCCTGTTAGTTGGATCCAAGCAGGTTGTTCTGTAGATAGTGCTGAAAAATGACCATTCTGCGATATTATTTTGAATTCCCCAAAGCTGACCATTGTGCTGGTGACATAACACATGCCCATCATTAACACTAGAGATTCTTAAATGAGAAAAATACAAATACTTGATTTCATTCTGGAAACGTTTCTCATAGATATCATCAGTGACATTATATGTATATAGTTGTTCGCCCAATGTCCCACTCCTTAAACCGGTGACCAGGGACCGTGTGGATAATAATATTTGTGTTTGAGCAGTTTCTCTCCAAACTCTAAACCGTATGCCAAGTTTGGTATCTACTTTGCAAGAACAGGTGCTTGCTGATTTTGTCCCATGAACTGTACTAACGCGGGCTAAATCTAAGGTACACTTGCCAAACAATGCATTAAGCATGTGCCAGTATGGCGGTAATTCCCCATTACTGTTATGTATTTCATCAGACATCTTAAGATGGCAATGTTCTCTCAATGCTTCCCGTTGGTAACTATAAGTAATCGTAACATTGTCATAGTCACGTGCAATCACATAGAGATCTGCATTCAGAACATCCCGGAAGGCAAAGCTGAGGTCAGTCGCCTGATACGTCATTACGATCTCCTCACTACTGTTCGTCCCCCGCAGTCTGAGGGAAATCCCCATCATTGCTGACCCAATTAGTTTGAGCTTTAGAATAGATGTGATTGCTGCATTCACACCGTAGTAGTAAAAGTCGGATCTTTGGTCGTCATCTTTGGTTTTAATCAAACCTTGTATATTGGAAATCAAATCAAAGTGCACAATTAGGGGTTTGCCCGGGGATTCCCTGACATAATAACCTGTGGGGTTGGGTCTAAAACGGACAAACACCACTAACAGAGGCCAATCGAAACCCACCATCAACATCAGACTTATCTTTGTTAATTGTAACCGGTATGCATCCCTGGATTTTTCATAGTACGCCCAAATAGATGTTCTTGAACAGCATTTTAGTACAGTGGATTTAATTCTATACATAATATTGTACGAGACACGGACGTATGTTTGCTGCCACGTACGTTCTCTGTACATTTCATGCATTTCTTTTTCTGACATAAGTTTTTCGTCAGCCATGAAAATAGATAACTCAAAGTTCATTGGTTCCTTTTCAAAGCGATGGTCACAGAATAAAGTCAGTGTAAAGGAAACTTGTGCCCTGATGTAGCTGAAATAGTACAACCATTCTACAGTGTGAAAAAACATTACCTCAGAAAATGCGTCTATCTCAGACGAATTAGCCGGATTTAGAAATGACTGTAATTGGTGAGCATTGTTTTTCCTTGAAAATGTGAACAGCACCCTTGGCATGAATGTGTGGTGGATGCCGTAAATGAGCAGCACGGCTGTGCCTCTGCCTCCGCCGACAGGGATTTCGTGGCCTATTGGTACCGTGGACGTGCCGTCGCGGCAGAACAGACCCTGGCTTGTGACAGAATCTCCGTCAATTGTGAACAGCTGCAGGCCTCCTAGCGAGCAAACACCTGGAAACATGGACATGTACATAGTTTCGCTTCTCATGATGTTACCAAGTCGTACGCTTACACTGTTTTCTTATATGATTAGTAGAGTTATGTTTAGTATTTCTTATTTTACTATATCTAATAGACATAAAAAATAAAAAAATAAACAAAACATTATATAGATATTACCTATAGCATGATAATAATTTCTGCTAATTTAAAAAGTATAGATAAAAACCGAAATAAACTGTCAATTGACATAAACATCACATTTTAAATGAATATTAGAAAAAAAAACAATCAACTATCAAATCACCCCTATTTCTGAAATAAATACAAATGAAGATAAAACAAATATCCCACCTACAATAAACCCGTTTTTTCTGCCATATATCATAAATTTGCAAACCATCTTACACCACCTCCCTAAAATACTGCATATCAAGAGAATAGTCGTTTGGGTCAATTTGAATTGAACATTCACCAAACACCGTGTAAAGTGTCAGCAATCAAAATAGCGTAGGCTCAGGTTCATGGAGAACTGTCAGTGGTTCCATCACAGGGTGGATACTGACTATATCCCCCATGATGTGAGCCGACTCCAGAGAGAATTGTTCATGTCCCTTTGTGTTTGATTGGTGTCTCCACAACAGATAAAATCAAAATGTTCAAAGTTATCGCTTGGCAGCTGGGGTCTAGAAGGTCATGTTTAAAATCAGTCTCCTGGTTATGTAAGGTGAAGATTAACCTAAAACTATGAAGTTTAAATACTTCACTTAACTGTTTCTAATGACTTAAGTTTTTTAGAAGATTCTAAAATAGAAGTTAAATAAATGAACAAAATGTATCAAATTAAGAAAATAGCTCACAACATCAGTTGAGTTCGCCCCTTCAACAAGAATTTGTAAACAAGAGCAAAAACATCAGTTTATATATGACGTTTCACAACGTGAGCGGGCTGGAATAATTTATCAAATTATGAATCTGTGGACTTCTAATTTTATCCATGTAATATCGCAGGGTATTTTCTAAGGTCTCTAGACTCAACTAACACCAGTTCCACAAACAACTGATATCAACATGAACTGCCAATACACACAGGCAAAACCTGACCTTGGTCATGCGGCACCAATAGTGTACTAACAGGTTTCAAACAACATGGCAGTCAAATTTAAAAGGTTTGCCAAAGTCAATATGATTTTTTAAAAGGATCTCTAAAATCAAGATATTATTTTGGTTCTGAATCCATGGGTTCGAAGTTTTTTTTATTAAAAAACACAATAAAAGATTAGGTGGGGTCTTTAAATGGGTTAGCTCGGGCTGCTGGAACCACAAAATCATTTTTCCTACGCACCGTCCTATTCAGGTTCATGGGACGCAAAATTAGATTGGTAAGGCCATTTAAATATTGTGGTCCATAATTATGGATTCTTATTTAAACCACTGGAACCACAAAATCATTTTTCCTACTCGACGCCCTATATTACATTTATATCTTTTAGTAATTTGACTCACTATAACAAATGGATCTTGCTAGACTAAGAGCGATAAATGTGCTTTTAAGTTTGTCGGGACTTGACATGTAGAGGACCTTAAGTCTATAAGGTTATATTACATAGCTTCTGCAGGGACTTGATCCCTGGATAGCGAACACTGCTGCATATACTGTAAGACAGGATCGCCATTTGTTGTGATGAGAGAGATTTTAGTTGTGTCAGGGAGGCTGGGTGGTCTGATGTGGTCTAGGTAAATAGGTGCCACAGTGGTAGTGGTCCAGGGCTCGAGCTCGGGAGAGGCTATGTTATATAGTCCTATAGACTTGGTGAAAGGCTCCTCTAATATTAATACTTACACCCGTGTCACTTAATTCAATTTGTATTATTTAGTATCTTTTAGCATTTATGATACTCACAAATTTACACCTTTAGTCAACTTACCAGGTGAGTCCATCGGATTCCCTTGTGTCTGATCACCCTCTTGAAAGAAATAGTCCTCTGAGAATATAAATTCAAATGCATGAAACACAATATTAAATTTCTGGCTTGGAATAAATGCAGCCTTAATATTGTTTCCATGTGCTATCCCTTTCAGGTCGTCTGTGTTATAGCGGACATTGTCCATTGGATCTAGAGCTGAAATGCTTTTAAAGATGAAGCTTCTCTTGACATCTAAAATGAGACTAGAATCGTGGAGCACATTGTATTTTAGAAATACTGTTGCGTAGCGTGAAATGGGTTGGAGTCTTTGCGTCTGATTACAGCTGCTGGAACCAACCAAATAGTCTTTGAATTTCATAGCTAGATAGTAGTTGGCTGGTCCTGGGAACATCTCAAGCTTGGCATGAGTGCAGTTAACAAGAGTTGTGTCTAGCTGTAGCAATTTGATAGTGAGATTCGAAAGTATGTAAGACGTCTTCATAGTCCAAAAGTATACTTCATCATTGCCTAACATTGGGAATGCTACAAAAGAGTAGAGAACATCCAATGCAATGTGCAATTTTGCCTTGAACAAATTTGAATGCTTAACTACTGCTTGCCGCTGTTCATATACATAATACTCAAAGCTAATACGTGCCACGTTCTTTTCAATTGAGAATTTCGTGAAGAACATTTTAACAGCAGCTGAATGGTGATTAATGTATGCAGATTCATATTTAATGTAACCACAGTATATGCGATTTGTGATATTCTTGGATTGAACTGAAATACTGCTATAGCTACATCCATGGGAAAATGGCACATAAGCTTCTGATATGGTGATATTCAGCGCAAACAGCCTGTGCACATTGATTACCCACTCCATGTTTTTTGCGTCTGCAGATCTGCATGCAAAGGGTGCATGTAATATACGTGGAATATCATCATTTGTACCTTCAGCAACACAAGTTGCCTTAAGAGATAACAACTGTGCATGCCCCTGTATCATATCCTTTGCAACACTATTGTAACTGTGAATGTTTTGAAGAGAACGCAGGTGTTTACTGTGAAAATAGTCTACGTATCTGTGCCAAGGGACGTCCCCAGCAAGGCTTGTCCCACAGTTTAGAACAAGAATGAACGCAATCCACGCGTGGGATGTCATGGCCATACCTGACAGTTTACCCCACCACTTAAACCTCATCAAACGGCCAATTGTCCATCAGAGTTCTTTCTCCAGTTGTGTGAAAGTAACAAGTTTCCTGTGGTCCACGCGTACTCCATCTAAGATATACGTAGTGCAATGAATGATTGTTATTCTACTGGGGTGTATTCAACGGATCTTTAAAATGCCATTATATCCCGTTTACCAGAAAGCCAAACTGTGACAGTGGTGTGCTTTGTTTAAAACCCGCTGGCCAACTGATCAATGTACCTGTAGGATACTCTTATAAAAGCTACCAAGATTAACAGATGGTGTTTAGATTAAATGCACATAATGTATTCGATACCTAAGAACGTGATGATAACTTGATGCGTGCCTCTTGATTGTATTATATCGAATGTGACATTTAGTTTTGTTTAATAAAATTATATAATTATATTTCCTTTGTGCAATTTGATAGCGTGCATGTGAATCAATAATATGTTCTTTGAACAATATGTCAAACATGTGCACTTAATTAAAAACAGCAAAACAAAAAGACGAAATCAACAGCATTATTCTTTTTCCACATTCTCTCTCACATCTTTCTGATCTTTCTACCAAGCATATGTCTACCACGATAGACATATAATAGCTGAAAACAGGGTTTAGAACCCTACACTTCCATTTGACTATATCAAGTCGACTATATCATTTGACTATATCAAGTCGCCCTGGGGTGACTCGAAGAAGTTGTTTCCAAATGTTGTGGTGACTTCTACAATGCAGATGAGATTTATTTGGCAGAAGATCTCCTCGTTTGTACAGTGAGTACAGATAGAGGCTCACACTTATTTAACTTAAGACTAACTTAAGACCGATGGCTTCGCCCATAAAAATCATAGGTCTTCCACTAACTTATGCTGGTACTGTGTTAACATCAGATACACGTAGAGTGTTGATGGAGAACCCACCATGGGGAAGTAGATGATGAAGAACCCACCTTAGGGAAGTAGTTGATGACGAACCCACCTAGGGGAAGTAGTTAATGAAGAACCTACTTTGGAGAAGTATTTTATAAGAACCCACCCTGGGGAATTATTTGATGAAGAACCCACCCTGGGGAAGTAGTTGATGAAAAACCCACCTTGGGAAAGTAGTTGGCAGAGAACCCACCCTTGAGATGTAGTAAAAACTCTATATTTCTGTCCATGTTTCATCTTTTAGTTTAACATATTTCATTTCAAGTAATGATATTTGATTCGATGATACATGAGCTGTCTCCTTAGTAACTCTCCAAGCTGCATGAACTTTAAAGATTTACTGATACTTGATTAAAGCTTTACTTCCTGGTTCAACAGTTTATGGACATTAGATTTAAAACCAGTTTATTCAGTCACTCTATGCTAAGACACAACGCAAAGTGAATGTCATCATGAGTTTGTTGTTGATTTTGTTGTTGAGTGGATTGGTCAGTGTGTGGAGTCAATCCACGCTACTGGACAGTCAGTGTGATGGTCATTGTAGGAATATAGAAATTCACAGGCTGGTCGCTGTGATGGAAAATATGGAAAGAGACACATTGTTTTTGAAGGATGCAAATGAGAGATCACAAAAGATCATGGAATTAGAAACAAAATTACTTGATAGTCAGAAGACCTCATCTGATGCTGAGTTATCAAACCTGAACTCACAACTTTCTGATCAAGAAATCAAGTTTAAAAATAGAATCCAAGAACTCAACCAGAAGATAAAGAATCAGAAGCATACTCTAGACCAACTACTAACCAAAGTCTCAGAGCTTACAAGTGAAGACTGTGAGGACATTAGAGGCCTCGGGTATCAGACCAGTGGAGTGTATGGTGTGAATGCTGGAAAGGGACTGATAAAGAATGTCTACTGTGAGATATCCGCTGATGGTGGTGCATGGACCCGCATTTTGCACCGTCAGGACAACCTCACGGACTTCACCGACAAGACGTGGGTGGACTACAAGTCTGGATTTGGTGACCCACAGGGCTCCCACTGGATGGGGCTAGGCTTGATGCACCAGCTCACGACCAGCCAAGATTATATACTCAGAGTGGACCTCATGGACTGGAATGGGAAGATGGCATACGCGATGTATTCAGTGTTCCATGTGGGTCCTGGCTCTGACAAGTACCGACTCACCATCAGCAGCTACAGCGGCACTGCGCAAGACTCAATGACAACAGACCACAACAACATGCTGTTCACGACCATTGACCAGGACAACGATCAGTTGTCGTATGGTAATTGTGCTGATGGAACAGCCCCCCGCACTGGCGGTTGGTGGTACAACGGTTACAAAAGCTGCTTCTGTGCTCGCCTCACAGGCACGTACCTCGAGGGTGGCCGAGTGCCAGAGGGCCATGGTATAAGGTGGCCGAGCTGGAAAGGGTGGAACTACTACACAAGGTGGCCACCATGAAAATACAGCACCTGTGAGAAGCCGGGCACAATACATGTGTGTTAATATGGATATGACGTTTTGTAATATGAGTTTGATTTGTGACATAAAGCATCTTAAACAGAATGATATTAATCTGCAGGAACAAGTGACGTCAGTTACATGTGGACATGCTACTGGGAGTCACGGGATAATGACATGCATGTTTGTAGCCTAATGATTATATTGTATATTGCAACTTTTTATTATTTAGATGATACAATTCATTGAAAAACTGTGGTAGTTCACCTAATATTATCAGTTCGTAAAATAACATACTCGGCAAATTATAGAATGAACTTTAACTATCCACACAAACCTTTTGTTGCACAAACTGCTTTTTTTAAAAACAGAATGGATTTCTATAAAAGTAACACACTTTAGTGCAGAAATGGCGAGGGTAGTTAGAAATCCTGGTCTAATATCCGGGTTTATTGTATACAATGTAAAATAATCAAACATGTGCATATTATTCAGTACTGTTTACATACTGCAGCACCTTTGTTGAGCCCTTTGAAATTCAGGGTGGGTGCATATTATCAATTACCATGCATATCTTGGCCCACAATGTACAAGTTCACATGTTATTGAAGACTGCTATTTTTATGGAGTAAAAATATTAAAGAGACAGACTAATAGTAAACATTTGATGAGCTGTAAAGAAACTTTATGATTTTGCATTAAGTTAAAAAATGCTCTGTTTAGATTTTCCTTTTACATACATTTTCACCCTGTGTGGTCATAAACATAGACTTAAAAAGTCTGTATTTTAGCACATAGGATTGTTTTTGAATTTGATGTTTGAGTGAATGTTTCTGATACTTGACACCTTTCATAATGTACACAGCTTGGTACATGTAGTAAATGTCTTGTTAACATTTATATGAAACTATGTCGTTCAATGTTTTATGTAAAGTCAAATATGACTTGACTCGGGTTTTAGTTCAAGTTAAAGTACTGTCCCACAGCACCGCACAGTAGTAACGATCGAGTAACGTTAAGGTGTGTTTATCCATCGTCATCTTCGTTACATTCACGTTAGGTATCAGTTCATTGCACGCTGTTGATTGTCGGGTCAATGTTTGATATTTTCATATGTCGGCAACATTTTAAACAAGCTCAAAATTTTACGACATTCTGAGCTCACAGTTTTCCGCCACATAGCCGGCACCGTTTCACATTAAAGTTCCGTGTTAGTTTGCACCGTTGCATTGGCGTATGAGAAGTCCCTCATCTGTTAATGTGCCGATTTAGAATTAGAAATTTAACAGTTTTTGTTTATTCAATAAAGCTGAAGAATAAAATGTACATGTATTTTTAAATATTGGATAAATGGCCCTGTGAAAAGCAGACTTTAATTGCCAAAGTGCTACTCATCAAAATCCTACCCTATAGTTTTGCCAACGTTCGAATGAAATCAGCTCATTGGTAAACCCTCTAGCTTGGCATGAACATACATACATACATGATGACGAACAGTTAGTGACATACAAACAAAGTGAACACAAGGCTTTTTGCTTCAGCTGCTGAAGTGACGCAATAACCATTTCCCATTTTTTTGTAACTTAAAATTTTTGGATAACTCAGCATTTGTATAATTTGCTCCCTACAGGTTCCCGCTAAAAATCACCTTGGTAAAGTTTTGCGGAAATCGGATATTCGGATTTACGGATATTCGGATTTACGGATATTCGGATTTACGGATATTCGCGAATATCTGATCAATATCTGATATATTTTTTGTACAATATATCAATATCAAACAAGAAAAAATGTGACATAAATTATATATATTTTATTTTATTTCATGTGGGGTTGGTCATCTTTGACCTTCAAGATGCCGCTTTTCGCCGGTAATGAGGTCGTTCCGATAAGGCCTATTCTGTTCTTTAGAGCAATCCCTTTGATTTAAAAAGAAAAAAAAATCCGGACAGACGCTCCTTCATTAGTCACAATGCGCTCAAAGATTGGCATTTTACCCACTCTATTACACGTGGAGTAGGTCATCTTTGACCTTCAAGATGCCGCTTTTCGGTAATGAGGTCGTTCTGATAAGGTTAATCTGACCATTAGAGCAAAAATAGCCCTTTGATTTTTAAAAAAGAAAAAAAAATCTGGACAAACATACGGATTTTACCTCTCTATTGTTGCGGGGCCTTCAAGATGCCGCTTTTTGTCAATGGGGTCGTTCAAACATCGCATTTTAGAGCAAGCCCTTTGATTTAAAAAAGAAAAAATGACAGAGGTCATCTTTGGTCCTTCGCCAAAGATACGCATTTTACCCACTTTTTTTGGCGGGTCAACCTTCAAGGGTCGTTCATGGGGTCGCTCTAATAAGGCCTGTTTTTTTTTTAAAGTCCTTTGATTTAAAAAAGAAAAAAAATCGGACAGACGCTCCTTCATTGGTCACGGCGCTCAAAGATAAGCATTTTACCACTCTATAGCATGGTGGTATGGTCATCATTTTGACCTTCAAGATGCCTCTTTCGCCAGTAATGGGGTCGTTGTGATAAGGCCTTATCCGTTTTTTAGAGCAAGCCCTTTTGATTTAAAAAAGAAAAAAAATCCGAGGACACCTCCTTCATTAGTCACGATGCGCTCAAAGATCACGCATTTACCCACTCTACAGGTGGGTAGGTCATCTTTGACTTTCAAGATGCAGCTTTTCGGTAATGAGGTCATTCTGATAAAGGCCTAATCTGTTCTTTAGAGCAAGCCCTTTGGATTTAAAAAGAAAAAAAAAATCCGACAGATGCTCCTTCATTGGTCACGATGCGCTCAAAGATGAGCATTTACCAACTCTATTACAGGTGGGCCTTGGTCATTCATCTTTGACCTTCCAAGATGCCGCTTTGCCGGTATTAATGAGGTCGCGTTCAGATAAGGTCTAATCCGACCATTAGCGCAAGCCCTTTGATTTAAAAAAAAAAAAAATGGACAGGCGGCTCCTTCATTAGTCCGCGAGGCGCTCAAAGATTGGCATTTTACCCACTCTATTACATGTGGAGTAGGTCATCTTTTGACCTTCAAGATGCCGCTTTTGCCGGTAATGAGGTAGTTCCAATAAAGGTCTAATCTGTCCAGTAGAGCAAGCCCTTTGATTTAAAAGAAAAAAAAAAAATCCGGATAGATGCTCCTTCATTAATCACGAATGCGCTCAAACATACGTGCATTTTACCCACTCTATTACATGTGGCGAGTCATCTTTTGACCTTCAAGATGCCACTTTTTAAGCGGTAATGGGGTCGTTTTTTTGATATGGCTTAATCTGTTCTTTAGAGCAAGCCCTTTGATTTAAAAAAGAAAAAAAAAAACTGGACAGACACTGCTTCATTAGTCCAGATGCGCCAAAGATAGGCATTTTACCCACTCTATTACATGCGGCGTTGGTCATCTTTGACCTTCAAGATGCTGCTTTTTAAGGTAATGGGGGTCATTCCAATAAGACCTAAATCTGTTTTTTAGAGCAAGCCCTTTTTATTTAAAAGAAAAAAACCCCGGGCAGGCCTTTCCTTCATTAGTCCAACAATGTGCTTTAAAAATTGGGATTTTACCCATTTTTAAACGTGGGTTTTTGACCTAAATCCCCTTTTGGAGGGTCGTTTTAAAAGGGGCTTTAAACTGTTTTGAGCAAAACCCCTTTTATTTTTAAAAAAAAAAAAATCCGGGGGCAGGCGGCCCCCTTCATTGGTCCCGAGGCCCAAAATGGGATTTTTCCCACTCTAAATGGGCTTGGATTTAAATTTCAAGAGCCCTTTTTTAAGGGGCTGTTGTACTTCGTTCAGTTACGTATTGCTGTTTAAACAAGAATATACGTACGTGCAATGAATGATTGTTATTCTACTGGTACTAAAGGTATTCAGCGGATCTTTCGGTTGCCATTAGCCCGTTTACCAGAAAGCCAAACTGTGACAGTGGTGTGCTTTGTGTAAAACCCGTTGGCCAACTGATCAATGTACCTGTAGGATACTCTTATAAAAGCTACCAAGATTAACAGATGGTGTTTAGATTAAATGCACATAATGTATTCGATACCTAAGAACGTGATGATAACTTGATTATATCGAATGTGACATTTAGTTTTGTTTAATAAAATTATATAATTATATTTCCTTTGTGCAATTTGATAACGTGCATGTGAATCAATAATATGTTCTTTGAACAATATGTCAAACATGTGCACTTAATTAAAAACAGCAAAACAAAAAACGAAATCAATAGCATTATTCATTTTCCAGATTCTCTCTCACATCTTTCTAATCTTTCTACCAAACTATGTCTACCACGATAGACATATAATAGCTGAAAACAGGGTTTAGAACCCTACACTTCCATTTGACTATATCAAGTCGACTATATCATTTGACTATATCAAGTCGCCCTGGGGTGACTCGGAAGAAGTTGTTTCCAAATGTTGTGGTGACTTCTACAATGCAGATGAGATTTATTTGGCAGAAGATCTCCTCGTTTTTTACAGTGAGTACAGATAGAGGCTCACACTTATTTAACTTAAGACTAACTTAAAAGACCGATGGCTTCGTCCATAAAAAATCATAGGTCTTCCACTACCTTATGCTGGTACTGTGTTAACATCAGATACACGTAGAGTGTTGATGGAGAACCCACCATGGGGAAGTAGATGATGAAGAACCTACCTTTTGGGAAGTAGTTAGACTGACGAACCCACCTAGGGGAAGTAGTTACTGAAGAACCTACCTTGGAGAAGTATTTTATAAGAATCCACCCTGGGGAAGTATTTGATGAAGAACCCACCCTGGGGAAGTAGTTAATCAAGTACCCACCTTGGGAAAGTAGTTGGCAGAGAACCCACCCTTGGGATGTAGTATAAACTCTATATTTCTGTCCACGTTTTTATCTTTTAGTTTAACATATTAAATGATATTTGATTCGATGATACATGAGCTGTCTCCATAGTAACTCGCCAAGGTGCATGAACTTTAAAGATCAACTAATACTTGATTAAAGCTTTACTTCCTGTTTCAACAGTTTATGAGCATTAGATTCAAAACCAGTTTATTCAGTCACTCTATGCTAAGACACAACGCAAAGTGAATGTCATCATGAGTTTGTTGTTGATTTTGTTGTTGAGTGGATTGGTCAGTGTGTGGAGTCAATCCACGCTACTGGACAGTCAGTGTGATGGTCATTGTAGGAATATAGAGATTCACAGGCTGGTCGCTGTGATGGAAAATATGGAAAGAGACACATTGTTTTTGAAGGATGCAAATGAGAGATCACAAAAGATCATGGAATTAGAAACAAAATTACTTGATAGTCAGAAGACCTCATCTGATGCTGAGTTATCAAACCTGAACTCACAACTTTCTGATCAAGAAATCAAGTTTAAAAATAGAATCCAAGAACTCAACCAGAAGATAAGAATCAGAAGCATACTCTAGACCAACTACTAACCAAAGTCTCAGAGCTTACAAGTGAAGACTGTGAGGACATTAGAGGCCTCGGGTATCAGACCAGTGGAGTGTATGGTGTGAATGCTGGAAAGGGACTGATAAAGAATGTCTACTGTGAGATATCCGCTGATGGTGGTGCATGGACCCGCATTTTGCACCGTCAGGACAACCTCACGGACTTCACCGACAAGACGTGGGTGGACTACAAGTCTGGATTTGGTGACCCACAGGGCTCCCACTGGATGGGGCTAGGCTTGATGCACCAGCTCACGACCAGCCAAGATTATATACTCAGAGTGGACCTCATGGACTGGAATGGGAAGATGGCATAAGAGCGATGTATTCAGTGTTCCATGTGGGTCCTGGCTCTGACAAGTACCGACTCACCATCAGCAGCTACAGCGGCACTGCGCAAGACTCAATGACAACAGACCACAACAACATGCTGTTCACGACCATTGACCAGGACAACGATCAGTTGTCGTATGGTAATTGTGCTGATGGAACAGCCCCCCGCACTGGCGGTTGGTGGTACAACGGTTACAAAAGCTGCTTCTGTGCTCGCCTCACAGGCACGTACCTCGAGGGTGGCCGAGTGCCAGAGGGCCATGGTATAAGGTGGCCGAGCTGGAAAGGGTGGAACTACTCCTACAAGGTGGCTACCATGAAAATACGGCACCTGTGAGGTGCCGGCACAATACACGTGTGTTAATATTTATATGACGTTTTGTAATATGAGTTTGATTTGTGACATGAAGCATCTTAAACAGAATGATATTAATCTCCAGGTACACGTGACATCAGTTACATGTGGACATGATACTAATAATGAAAATATTTTAATAATAATGAAAATATTTTAAGTGCCGGTATCCAATAGCTCACTGGCACTGTAGGATAAACTGGATATATGAACAAATCTTATAAACAAATATAGTTATCAATCATATGCAATTTTGAATAGGTGTGTCTTCATTAATCTTTTAAAAATGTCAATATCCTCACACAACCGAATGTCATCTGGTAATCTATTCCACATCATCGGAGCAACGTTTTTGAAATTACGATCACCATAAGTCACAGTGCGGGCTCTAGGGACTAGCAATAAGTTTTGACTATCTGATCGTAAGGAACGACCTGATTTTGGCTTGTGTTGTAGCATGTCAGTAATATAGCTGGGAGCAAAACCATGTAAGGACTTGAAAACCATCATGATACTGGGAGTCACCGTATAATGACATGCATGTTTGTAGCCTAATGATTATATTGTTATTGCAACTTTTCATTATTTAGATAATACAATTCATTGAAAAACTGTGGTAGTTCACCTAATATTATCAGTTCGTAAAATAACATGCTCAGCAAATTATAGAATGAACTTTAACTATCCACACAAACCTTTTGTTGCACAAACTGCTTTTTTAAAAACCAGAATGGATTTCTATAAAAGTAACACACTTTAGTGCAGAAATGGCGAGGGTAGTTAGAAATCCTGGTCTAATATCCGGGTTTATTGTATACAATGTAAAATAATCAAACATGTGCATATTATTCAGTACTGTTTACATACTGCAGCACCTTTGTTGAGCCCTTGAAATTCAGGGTGGGTGCATATTATCAATTACCATGCATATCTTGGCCCACAATGTACAAGTTCACATGTTCTTGAAAGCTGTTATTTTTATGGTGTAAATACTAAAGAGACAGACTATAATAGACATTTGGTGAAGTATAAGGACACTTTATGACTTTGCATTAAGTTAAAAATGCTTTGTTTAGACTTTCCTCTTACATACATTTTCACCCTGTGTGGTCATAAACATAGACTTACAAAGTCTGTGTTTGAACACAGAGGATTTTTTTTGGATTTGATGTTTGAGTGAATGTTGCTGATACTTGACACATTTCATAATGTACACAGCTTGGTACATGTAGTAAATGTCTTGTTAACATTTATATGAAACTATGTTGTTCAATGTTTTATGTTAAGTCAAATATGACTTGACTCGGGTTTTAATTCAAGTTAAAATGCTGTCCCAGCACAGTAGTAACGATCGAGTAATGTTAAGGTGCGTTTATCCATCATCATCTTCGTTACATTGATGTTAGGTACCAGTTCATTGTGCATTGTTGATTGTCGGGTCAATGTTTGATCATTTCAATTGTCGACAACCTTTTAAACATGCTCAAAATTTTACGACATTCTGTACTCACAGTTTTCCGCCACATAGCCGGCACCGTTTCACATTGGTTCCGTGTTAGTTTGCACCGTTGCATTGGCGTATGAGAAGTCCCTCATCTGTTAATGTGCCGATTTAGAATTAGAGATTTAACAGTTTATGTTTATTCAATAAAGCTGAAGAATAAAATGTACATGTATTTTAGATATTGGATAAATGGCCCTGTGAAAAGCAGACTTTAATTGCCAAAGTGCTACTCATCAAAATCCTACCCTATAGTTTTGTAACGTTCGAATGAAATCAGCTCATTGGTAAACCCTCTAGCTTGGCCATAGACATACATACATACATGATGACGAACAGTTAGTGATATACAAACAAAGTGAACACAAGGCTTTGCTTCAGCTGCTGAAGTGACGCAATAACCATTTCCCATTTTGTGTAACTTAAAATTTTGGATAACTCAGCATTTGTATAATTTGCTCCCTACAGGTTCCCGCTAAAAATCCAACTTTTCATCAAAAGTATTGATTTTCGAGCTTTTTATTATTGAGAAAATCTACGTAGAAATTGTGCTCTTACCCATTTGCTAAATGAATGGTAGATGAGAAAGGCAATGTGTATGTTGATTTGGAAACAAAGGGTTTGACATATGATTTCACATATCTTGCACGTCGGCTGGATATATGATTATAATTCTTTAAACCCAGCTTTCCACACAAATGCACACTTGAGAAAAAGACTTAAAAAGAATGATGTGGAACTAGGGAAAAATGGATGTGTGATTTCCAGGAAGCGGGATGTGGGGATAGTCTAAACATTTGTAGGATGTGGGAATATAGGCCAAAAAAGGCGGGATGTGGGAAATAAGACTACATAATGAGTGATGTGGGATTCTGGTGGAGGTTCATTTATCCTGGATTTGATGTACAAACGTATTCATTTTAGTTTTTAATCACGATAATACAAGCAATGTTTAAACTAAGCTTTCAACAGTCTCTTCTGTTTTGTTCACAGTGATGACGTCATTCGCCGTCACTGGGATCTGGTCATCACTGTGAACAAAACAGAGGAGACTGTTGGAAGCATAGTGTAAAACATTGCTTGTATTCCCCTGATTAAAAACTATAATGATTACGTTTGAGTGATATGTGATTTCTTGATCCCCTATTACAATACAATACCCTTCATACACTTCCACATGTAATCACCTTCAGCCCTGATAGTCATCCATGGACACACTATACTTATTATATAATATCCCACTTCTAACAACATTTCACAAAAAAACACTAACAACATAGCATCCATTATGTAACTAACATTTATCATAGAACTTGCCATGGGGGTCACAAAGTAACATGTTCACAATGTACTGTCCTACCTTAGATTATAAGGTTCTACTGTAGACATTCCATAGAAGGTCAAAGGTATGTGAAAGGTCTCGGGTTCAATCCCCGACATCTCCACCAAAATGCGATGGATGAATACACGAGTTTGTGTTCTAAGATTTATTCAAGCATCCTCCACTACATACATACATACATACATTCCACTACATACATACATCCAAAATGCGATGGATGAATACACGAGTTTGTGTTTCATACATACATTTATTACATACATACATACATACATACATACATACATACATACATGCATCTCCTTATATAGGCCCAATCCAGTCAGAACCAGTTCAAGGGTATCACAAGACTATACACAAACCAGACGGAACTGGTTTATAGAACGCATACACTTCACCACTCCTTCACTTGACCTCACACATGCACCTTTGATCCTCTATGGAATGTCTACAGTAGAACCTTATAATCTAAGGTAGGACAGTACTCATTGAGACCTGTCACAACCTCCATCCGCAGCTGGGCGTGCGGTGGCTGGCGAGCGAGCGGTCGTGTCCTGCGGCCGTGGACCGGCGACTGTTCGACCCCAGCTTCAAGGTGACAGGCGAGGGCTGGTGAGGGGGAGGGTATGCTTAGTTGGGCTTCCATCGTTAGCATGACTTACATTGAACATTACGTACGGTGATTTTTAAGCAGTGCAGGTCTACATTGAACATTTTACATACATGTACATTACATACATATGCATTACATATAGATTGCGCATATTTTGTAAATTTCATATTTTGATTTTACATACATGAACTTATATTACATACATTACATAATGAATTAATCTTTTGTGCTATAAAGAAGTCAATGGTGGTAAGGAAAGACAATTATACATGAAATGATACATAATGACTGATTGATTTGTTCATTAAGGCGACATAGTTTTATGTAGTAACATTGAAAAAAAAGAAGAAGAAAATTCAGACACATTACCATATGAAAAATCGTACCATTTTGACAGTTACATGCATTGACAGCTGCCGCGCGGCGCGCCTCACCGTGCCCACCGCACGCTGCCACGCGGCCTCAGCCTGCGCCCCGCCTCCTTGGGGCCGAACGCCGGGCTGGGAGTGTACACAGACACCTTCATACCCAGGTGGGTGGGTCTGGGGGTTACATACCCAGGTCTGGTGGGTCTGGGGGCTACATACCCAGGTGGGTGGCTCTGGGGGTTATATGCCCAGGTGGTCTGGGGATTACATACCCAGGTCTGATGGGTCTGGGGTTACATTTTTCATACCCAGGTGAGCCGGAGAAGGATATGAGGCAAGTTTGCCCTGTTTCCCTATTGTTAATTTTCAGATTTGGCGTGATTCTATTCTAATCATTTTTTGATTTTAGCATATTAAACCCAATAAAATGTATGTGTTTGATATGAAATATTGGTATCTCATCTAATCTACATATACCAAACATAAACTTCCATCCAATCCCGAAGTATTTCTTCATGATTAACTTTATCAATTAAAACATATGCATCTAACCCAAGTATAGTGTGACTTATTTTAAGTAAAGAGAAAAAGAGAGCCCAAGCCCAGAGAGACCATATAAGACAGATGTCAGCGATACATCGTTGACTACATTCGACAGGTGTCCACTACACTGCTGTGTACTCTGCCTCCAGGTTCACGTGGCTGGGGGAGTACCAGGGCCACCTGAGCCTGGCACGGGGCCTCTCCCTGAAGGAGCCTTGCCACAGACCCTACAGCTGGACTGTGAGTGTCAACAAATGCCTCCGAGTGCAGAACCACAACTAGTGGATAGATGATGAGTGATTTTGTTGTGTTTATTTCATGTTGTGCACAATGGCCATTATCTTATTGAGGTGCAGTGGTTTGCGCAGTGAGGACAGGGTGGGGTTTGGTTGTAGGCAGGGCGGTCACCCCATCGAATTGCTCAACGTTTAAACCATTTTCAACACCTGGTCGTGAGGTGTGTGTGTGGGATGGGGTGGAATGGGGTGTGCTCTGTATCAATCAGCCAGTCAGTTCAGAACCTGATAGGTGGGATGGGGAACAGAAGTTCGTACATGAAAGTCAGCTCATAAGCAGCCATATTGAGCAAAGCAGGCAGAGAACGGTAGTTTATATATTCTGATCAATAAACATCTAAAGAGGAGCCTTGTACTTTACCAAATAACATTGGGGGAGATGTCGGGGATTGAACCCGAGACCTCTGTTCAAAAATCGAATCGTTTGAAGCTAAATTGATGCTAAAATATGTGTTTGTTTCGGTTATGGTCCATAACGCAACCGGGTTGGGCGATATACTTGCACAACTCGAGTGGGTCGGGCACATAACGTACATGAACTTTTATTGTGTACAATGGAATATACACATTATGGTTTCATTATATATATTATGCCAATGTTAGCCAAACATCCGACAATTAAATATTGTTACAATTCGGAAAGGCGTGACATTATTGATATTAAAACATATTATCGATTACAATATGACATGTAACATGTTCATAAAGGGGACTTTTCTGTACGACTATACAAACACAACAACTACACTCAGGTTACAAATCCTGTATGATAGTATATGCTTAATATATCTTATGGCTGCCTGGCAGACTTAACAACTGGCATTTGCCACCCCACTTACTTGTGTCTGGACTGACTGTATAATTGATATAGAACAGGCGGGGTGCATTTTCAGTGCTGAGCTTGCATGCACGAGGCCCACTTCCAAGAAATCTTGTATCTGTCACAGTGTTGAGATTTTCTGTTCAAACAATGTGCGAATAATATCTGTGGATGCATGAGTTTTGTAGTCGATTGTTTTCCAGTTTGCACAGTCGACTCTAGACTCACCGTGCTTCAACTGTCAGTCGATGTTAGGAAAGTTTAGCCATGTTGGAGGTTGTTGATTTTGTGCACCAATTGTCAAATATTTACATTCATGTAAGAATGGTATACAGGATGAAAAAGACAGTGTATTCTTTTTGTTAACGCAATGGCTTCCAGCAACAAATATTCTTTTGATAAACAAAATAGAGCATGGAGAAAAATGCTCACAATATGGTGCTACTAGCTCCCAGAACTGTTTTACCACGCCCATGTTAAAGAGATATCTCCAATATGGACTGACAGTTGAAGCACCGTGAAGTCAGTGACTGCATTGTGATTCTATTTGTGATATTTATGCTTGATATCCTTTACAGTAGAGCATGGTTCTTTCAATTGACTGCTCAGTGTTATAAACCAATAAAAGGTTTTTATTGCTCATTTTTTGTACTTAATGGCAGGAAACAAGGTGTGTAGATGTTTCAAGTGGCCATCATTTACATTTAGAGAAGACATTTCCTTGGGCATTATATTTTGGGTTAATCAAAATTTCCTCTAACATACATGACCTTTTGCCATATTGTTAAGCCCTAAATTTGCTCTATGTCCTATGTATTTATGTTCGAAGTAACTACTACAGCTATCAATTTAGGACTATCCGTTCTTAATTATTTTTTTGCACTTTATATATCATGTCAGTCATTCGTCAAGACCACACATCATACTTAATAGACAAAATTCAGTTTCACTAGAGTTTGAACAGTAAAGAAAGTGCCGTGCACAATAGTGTGTTCATTAAAACTATGAGTGAACGGTGCCAGGTGCGTGCCGGTGGCGCCCCCGCCGGTCACGTGGACGCTGCTGACGTCACCACGGCCAACTGGCTGCGCTGGGTGAACTGCGCGCGCAACTCGGCCGAGCTGAACGTCAACGCGTACCAGTGTCTGGACAGGGTGCTATATATGTGAGTACTGTATTATGTCTTTTATATCTGTAATGGCACATCTGGAGTCAATAGCAAAGTGGTGAATCAATCATCAACATAAGAGTTCCAATCAACAACTATTGTGTGGTACCCCGCGCTATTAAAGTGCTAAAAATATGGAGTGAACATGAGGAAATGCTATCAAAGATCCTGAAAATGCACTTATTTTGTTTGATAAAGATAACAAATGGTAAGCTATTGTGATCTATTAAACACACACATGCACGCACGCACGCTCGCCGACACACAGACACAGACACACAGACAGATACACACACCCCAGCACCCACCCCAGCACGCACACAACCGACCCACTCACATCCACACACGTAAGCATGTACACACAGATACGCACACACATAGGCACACACACATAGGCACACACATAGGCAGACACACACACACACACGCACGCACACACACACACACACACACACACACACACACACACACACACATACACACACACACACACCAACCCTCCCACTCACATCCTCATGCGTAAGCATGTACACTCACAAACGCGCACACACACACGCACAAATACAAAATGAGAACAGAAAAAGAACATAAGACTGTCTGCTCTGTGCTGGTGTTGCAGGACGAACAGAGACGTGGCCCCCGGCACTGAACTCCTCGTCTACTACGGCCACGCCTTCGCGCACCTGCTTGGCCTCAACGTCACCCAGTTCTCCAACGTCTCATACGGCAGGACGCTGACCAAAACAACAGCCAACAACTGGTACTCGAGGAGAGTGCGATCAGCCACGTACAACAACAAAAACTACTCTTGTGCTGTTGGTGCTGCTGCTGCTGTTCAACCAGGAGGTGCAGACCGTCACCTCTTCCTGGAGTGGTGGCAGTGGGGCCGGCAGGACTGGCTGTTACTGGACAGCATGTACCAGTTGAGAAGTCTGGTGTTTGGGGATCAGCGCTGACACACAGCTGTGATAGAAATTAATTGGTCGTAACTCAGTTGGCATTGCTCCGTTTGTAATAAGTAATATATATTTTTTTGTTTGTGGTATGCAAAAAAAGAAGAAAAATAAAGAATCATTATCTTTTGGGGACATTAAAATGATGAGATATACATGCAGCTCTAGCAGCATCTGTCATAATTTCACTGGTCTGGTGATTTATAATCGACGGTGGCTGCTATTTGATCCCTACAATGTGATGTAAACTGTGACACGATTGTCTTATTTTACATATTTATGCATGATCATATTAATGTGTAAGCGTGGGCCACGTAAACATTTTGTCATTGTGGAATTTTAGTTTTATTGCCGTAAGAGAAAGAAAAGAACTTTGGCATAGAATGGAAAAAGACTATCATACTCAGTGAGTATCAGGTTTACACTTATTTCACAAGGTTTACATAGTGTTTGCCTTTAGTCCTTTTGATGACATTTATATATGTGCAGAAGCCCATTATCTTTTAGTAACTTAAATGTTTAGTGACTTATTTTAATCATTTAATCATTTATTTCATCTTTGTCCTTTACTATATCTTGAGGAGTTATTATACAAGATCCAATCATTAGATGTAATTCTGGTTTTCCCATAATCATTAAATGTTTTCATGGTTTTCTCATATAATTGTGTTCACCAGTTTCTCTGCAGCACAATTAATGGTAGAATATTAAAACAAAATTACTATGAATGTGTTTCCAAGTTTGCCTGTTTACTCAATTTTATTTCTCCTTCTTTCTCATAGCTGACGGAAGTTTTTACAACTAAACCTAAGCTTACATTTAACTACATCACGTGGTTCTGATGGGATTCATTCATAACTTTGTGGTTGTGAGATCAAAATTATACCATAATTTCAAGCAGTGAGCTGTTAAAGATAATGCTCAGCCCCCACCCCCTCCAAAGAAAAGTCATGTAAATACTAATATTGATAAGTGATACTTTTTTCATGTAAGTGTAAGGAAAATGATACTTATATCTTCATGTATAATGAATATTTTAAATTGAAATCAAGGAGAAAATGCCATGCTGTCTTGGTTACTAACACAGGAGATCATACCACGTACGTGAGTAGTTAACACCCTATATAGAACAGTTGCTAGGCAACAGTTGCTAGGGTTGCTATAGGTATTTAGCAACCCTGATTATGTTTGTCTGTTCTTTACAACAGGAAAAATGCATTGATGGAAAAAAAGCTGATAGATGTCTTAGTGGTTTAAATTATCATTCACAACAGGAAAAATTGTTCCACAACGCATTGATGGAAAAAAAATGCAAATCACAGGAAAAAGATGTTATTTTTAGTGGTTTAAATTATCATTCAAAAATTTAAAAAATGATCCGTTCTTTTGCACTTTTCAAAATCAAAATTTCGATAAACATTCTAAATAATATTGTTCCAGAACCATACTAAAAATTATTCATTTGAAATTTGTTTGGATTCAGAAAATGTTGTTACATTTGACCTTGAGATCATTTCAAGGTCAAATTGATCAAAATTACCCTTATTCCACTAGTTATTGTGCCATACAAGTTTAAGATTTACCAATTTAAAAGCTTGTCCACAGGAATATACATTCATCAAACAACCAGATCAAAACTGATACTAAATATCTTATCTTCATTGAGTTTCTGTGCAAGTTACATGCATTCCCACGTATGGATTTTCATTGCAGTAGTTAATACAAATGTGTATGATTTGATGCTTGGTATTCTCCAAAATACTGATGGTGGCAGTTCTTGCCATTGCGTTGCTGACAACTTTGATGTAAATGAGGATACAAAAATTGGACATGATAGGACTCATGTCATGGGAATTATTGCATGGAAGTCTGGCTAACCAGCAAAGGTGTGCAAGCCAATATCAAAGGTGAAAGTACATGCTTCTCAGTTCTCAACAGCGAATAGGAACATTGGTGAAATTATTTTGCAATATAGACCCAGGGCTCAACCACCTTCCTATGTAGATGTGGATATCAGAAAAAAATAAAAAAAATAATAAAAACTCCTGTTTATATAAACTTTCTGCATCTTGATATGCTGTCTGTGGTTTATAGCAAGCCTCTTATCCACAAAATTGGCAAGGCATTATGTCTAAAGTTGTTAATGGTAAATAAAAATGCTCAAATGTACAACTGTGATATACAAATCAAGTCAAGTCAAAAATCATCTATTATACAACCCCATGATTCCCTTCAATACATCAACTGATGATGCTGTGTATAGGTTTTAGGTCTAGGTATTTAATCTGCAGACCACCACAGAGGGTATAATGCAGATGCAGTGACTGGCTAGTTAGCTAGTGATGTACTGATGCAAGCTGGCTCTTGAAATCTGCTATAGAACCAACCTCTGTTACTGAGCCAGGTTAAAGGTTCCACTCTAGGATGGTTCATGTGAAAAAAAACAGTTTGCAGTACTGTGTGGTGGGCTTCGTTGAGTGTTGTAACTTCATACTGTGAGCAGCTCATGTGTGTGTGTCACAGAAGGTTTTCTGATGTATTCGCACGCCAGCCTTAAACATCAGAGTCAGCCAGGCATTCCTTCAACATTTTCAATGTGCTTAAGTTCAGGTCGTTTATCATGTTATTAATGCTAGCCAAAGGTCATAATTGCCATTAATCCATCAGCCAGCCCTTCCTTAAATTGCCTCCAATATAGTCTTCTCCTTTTGGAAGTATGGATCCCAAATAGAGACACAATACTCCAGGCTAGATTGTATAAAGGGAAATAGGTTGTCTCCGTGGGCAACCTTGCAGGTTCCCCCCTAAGGAAACCAAGACAACTAATAGCATTCTTGGTTATAGTGTTGGCACATGATGATCCAACCCAGTTGTAAATAATCGCTGAAATCTTTGATCCATTATTGTTTGTATAGCACCACGTGCTTTTGTGCACTTTGTTCTCAAACAAGTGAAGCTGGATGTGCTGTGCAATTACATTTGTCCAACCTCTCTTTTTAATGAAAATAAAACATGATAGTGGAGGGTTGGGAGGGTTGGTGGACCTTCCACCAGTTATGAACTTTCCTTGGTGCTGGATGTAACGTCAAGAGGCATGTTGTCTCAAGAACTTTGGGGAAAGGGTATATCCTAGGGCATCCTTTAAAGATGATAGATGGAAAGGCCAATGCAAGACATTAAGAGCATGTTTATTAACAGATGCTGCATTTCATTTGTGGTGGCTTACCAATAGCACCGAAGACAATGAATCAACGAATGATGAGAATGAGAAATGTCTGTCAGTGTTAGATATAACCATAGGTTGTATAACACAAACAATGTCTGGTGACGTCTAGAGTTCATTCTTGGAGGGAATCAGAAAAGTTTGGGGTCATAAAGGTAGGTAGTTTTCTTCAAAACGTCTATTATATAGGTTAATGCATGTGTCGAAAAACAGAGTCACTACCAGCTAAAGCTGGTGCTGTGACTAAATAAATATTCTGTCTGCATGCATGAGGGGGAAATATACCTATTTTGAGATGATAGAATGGCCCTTGATTTTTTATGAGAAATGAGAATGGGAGTCTATTTTCTTTGAGAATTGTGAGAAATTGAGAAAACTGTGAAATTGTGGAATGAGAATGGTTAGAAAATTAACAAAACGACCCTTGAGCTGATTTGAGAATGGGGTATGGTATATTCCCCCCAGACCCCCCCCGCCCCCCCTTGACCGCACCCTTAGACCCCCCACAGCCCCCCAGTACAGCCACAAATCTGTAACTACAAACAAAAAGGGTAACACAAATTTTAAAAAGGGCTA
>JAGTTF010005484.1:10072-24077 GCA_019095985.1 Streblospio benedicti | reverse complement strand
AGATTTATTCAGGTTGAAAAAATGGGGGTTAATTTGCCGGAAAAACCACCATAAAGATATAGATCCATAGAAATAAAATTTCCCCAAAATCCCGGGGATGGGCATTATTAAAACCTTTATTTTTTAAGTTTCAATTTTTTTAAAGGTTAAAATAAAACCCCCCACCAAACCCCACCCAAAAAAATGCCACAAATGCATGCGACGTTTTTAATGAAAAGTTTAAGAAGCCCTTTAACGGGATCCCCGGGGTTTTATATTGATACGTGAAATTTTGGGTTTTTACGCCGCGGCACTGTTGAAGGGGTTGAAGGGGTTGTTGAACTGTAAATTTACGAATTTACCTGTCCAGATGTGATGCGTATAAGCGCAGTGTATGTATCCGTTTTTTTAAAATAAATGGCCGCAAATGCCAATTTTAAAAAATAGCTCTTTTTTTCTTCCAAAAAATCAGCTTCATCTGTGCTCCAAGATGTTAAATCTAACATGCACCTATGCTATAGACACTTTTTCTTGAAACCCTATTAGAGCAGTGAATGAAAAGTAATAAAGGCCAAGGGGGTTTTGGGCGAAAATTAGAAGTTTTGGGTTAACGCATGTCTAACAAACCGCCAGTGACAGGGGGATTGCCCTTTGCAGCAGTTGCCCGTTGGGGCGCTTAAAGTGACATTTTGTAGTGGTGTTTCCCTCACATTCATGGTTGAATTTAGGGGATAAAGGCGACAAAAAAATGAGTGGGGACTAAATTAAAGGTACCAAAAAGGGAGGGCAAATCAAAATTGCCAATAAAAACCGAAGGGGAAGTAGGGAGGTGAACACTGATGTGCCCAAAAAACCGGTGGATCCCCCAAATACCCCGTAATCAGATTGCAGTCCTGTTATTCCCCCTTTTTTTTTCCCTTTCTTAAATTTGGGAAAACAAAAAAAATATATGGCTTTTTCCAGGGTTCCAATTTTAAAAAATTAACAACTATCTAAAAAAGTTGCAACTGTCAAAATCTGCCCCTATTTTGTTGGATAAAAAGGGGTTTTCATTCTTGTAGCTTGCTAGTGGTTATTAGATTAATTTTACAAAAATTTTTTAAACCCCAACTCTTTCCATAGTTTTTAATAGCCATAATAAATTTTGATATTTGGGGGTTAATTAATTCGATAAACAACTCTTTTTTTTGGGGTTAGGTTATTTTTTTTAAAAATTGGGTTTTTTCCCATAGATTCCCACAAAAAATTGCATGACTATTTTAAAAAAAGGGGGATTATTTTTGTCATGGTACCCCCGGGCGGGTGTGGGAAAAGGGAAAAAGACACACCCCTTGACCCAACCTTGGATATGGGGGTTTCCCCAAAGCAACAGTGCTAGGGCTGGTCAAACAAAGGGAGAACGATGGATTGATGTGCAGGTTGGTATTCATGATTCTTCAATTTTAAAAAAAATTTCATGACCAGCAAAAAAACAAACTGGGGGAAATTCCCTTCTGTGTTCCCCAAAATGTGAACAGTTTACCATCTGCCCCCCCCAAGGACAACAAAGTGCAAGTGCCATTTCTGTAAAAATGTAAAAAATACAAGGGTATATTACCCCTTTTGTGTTCTCCAAATCCCGGCGGAGTCACTTTTTTTTGGGAATGTGAACTCTTTTGGGATGATAAAATTACCATGTTTAGTATCATCTTTAAATTCCCTAAGAAACATTTTTTTAGACTACAGTTTTCCCCTTGTTACAAATTTTTTGCCAATAATTTGTTTATCTTGGGTTTTTTTTAATTTTACATCTATTATTTTTTTGATTGTGCAAATTGCAGACTCCCCTTTCCCATTTTGTGACGAGGGTGTTTACCCTTTCCCAAAGACACGACTCTGGACGGCGAGATTAAAAATTTTGGGAGCCGAGATATGCAGCCCTTAAAACCCCGATATCAAACATGAAAAGGATCGGGATAAAGGGGACAAAACAGGGTTGGGGGGTTTGAGAACATTTATTATACACACCCTCTAAATCTTCGCGGTTACCCACTTGATGAGCCCCAAGCACTTTTGGGGATTTCCGGATTTCACGGTTGAATTTTTTTTTTCTGTGAAATGGGGTTTAAAAATCAATGAAGGGGAAGTTAAAGGATACGTTTTACGGCTTTGATACCAATATCGGGCCCCGCTTTAAGATGGCCCAATTATCCATCGGAAATTTGAATTTTTTTTTCATTTGGCCGGAAAAAAATTATTTTTTTTTGTTTTATGAAAAAACCCTTTTCCCTTTTAATACAGCAAAAAATAAGAACATTTTTTGTTGTAAATTTTCAAATACAGGGTAACATACTATTTCTTCTATTTTCAACACTTTTTTTGCCTAACCCAGCAGGGGGTTTCAGAGTGTCCATTTAAATTTTAAAAGGTCTTTTACCCATCCCCCCTTTTTTGATGAGAAAAATGTTGTAATAATGTAGACAGCTACATGAAAGTTGGGGTACATTTTACCTGTGTGTGGGAAAAAATCAATGGATATGAAGGGGGCCTGATTTGGGTCATTGGGTTCAATCTGCTCATTAACCTTGGGGAAGTTGGGGCCCCCTTTTTTCTAATGCCCACGAATTCCAAAAAATTAAAAAATAGATCTAAGGAACTTAAGACTTATCCTTTGACGCCTGTTCCATCGTATTGGTACAGCTGATTGTTTCATCTTTAAAACTGACAAAAACCAAAAAGGAACCCAAACCTCACCAAAGAGAGGGGGTAGATTTCCCCCCTCAAAAAGGATACCTTTAATCTGTGATGGTAATGCATACTTTTCTAGAAGGGAAAATTTCCGCTCCGGGGTCTTATCTCTAGAAGATATTCCAGATGATGACGGAACCTAATATTCAGCCCCAGATTCCCATAAAAACCCGCAACCCAGTCCCAAAAAACAAAGGAACCCCCGGGGGGCACTTTTTTACCCGGGGAGGGAGTGCATTTGGCCAATCAAACGCATTTTAAAGCAATTTTTACGGAAACCTCGGGCGTTTTCCCCGTGGCAGACTAGTTTATCACAAAGAGTTTTAACCCAAAAAAAAAAATGTCAAAACCCCAGAAGACAATTTTTTTAAAAAACACTATAAATATGTCTTTTTTAAATTTGTTTTAACCTCGCCCCAGGCGGTGATAAGGGGAAAAAACACCCAGGCCCAATTAAAGATGTCTTTTTAAATTTCAGAACCAATGGATCTTTATACATTCAGCGTGGGTCGACATGAGAGAAGGATTTTTACCAAATTGAAATTGGGTCAAGAATCCAGATCCATTACAACATTCCCTCCACACATTTGGGGAAAAATACAGATACAAGCGCCGCCATAAGGGGGTTTTTAAAGCCCCAGAACTGTTTTTAGAAGGTTTTTGAGCAAACCCCAGAGTGGGGGAAAAACCGCAGATGTTTTGATTGTGTATGGCAAAGGTGACGAGACCCCCTGAAAAGAAATTACAGCTTTTGGGTTCCCCGGGGACTGACAGAAAGAGGTGTTACTTCCTCCCGGGAAAAAAAAAAAAATTCCAAAAGAAATCAATTACGTTTTATGGGAAAACAATGGTCCGGGAAAGGGGGAAACAGCCCCCGACCCAAAAGGGGAGAATTGAAGCAATAGCAGGGAAAAAAGTCCCAAAAGATGTTGGACAGCTTGGTTTGGGGCAGGGTTTTGGGGCCCGGGTTTTTCCCCTTTTTTCTGAATAAAATTAAAGGAGTAGTCTGTTTTGGAATGGGTTTACCAAAAAAAAAGGGGGTGGTTTTTTTAAATTCTGCCCAAAATAAAAACCCTAAGGAAGTTTTTCCCGAAAAACCCGGAAAAATTATGGTTTGGGACCTTCCTTTTATTTTTTTTTTAAAAAAAGAAAAAACCCCAAAGAGTCCTTTTAACCTTTTCTTTTTTTTCTTGAAAAAAAGGGGACCCTATTAAGTATTTTTTTAAAAATTTTCAAAAAATTATTGGGGTTTTAATTTTCTTAAACCAAAAAAAATTTAAAATAACTTTTTAAATTTGGGAAAAAAAGGGGGTTTCCACGTCCCTTCAAAATATTTTAAGGGAAACCCTTTTTTTTTCCACATTTTTTCTCTTGCAAAAAAAAAAATTTTTTTAAACCCTAAAGATTTTTCCGGCACCCGAAGCCAAATTGTATGGCCAAGGAAGGAAATTTTTAATTTACATTTTTTGAAAATTATAAAACCCAAAGGATTTTTGGGAAATTTTTAAAATTTGGGGGAAGGGGGTAAGTCACTTGGTTCGGGTTATTTCTTTTAAAACTTTTTTAAAATTAATGGGGGCGGAATTTTTTTGGCACAAAAAAGGGCCCCCTTTTCCGGGAGAATCAGGGTATATTATTTGTGAAAACCTTTAGTTCAAAAAAATTTTTCATATTTACAAACAAACTAATTCATAATAGACTATAGAAGTATCATTCTTAAACCCCAAAAGGGTTTTAGGGAAAAAGGTGGTCAAACCGCCTTTTCAACCCTGGCATGGGAGACCTTACCCCTTTTCGCAGTTCGAGGGGGGGCTGGGGGAAATCCTCCTTTTGATCCCATTTGGCCCAACCATTTCTCCCCAAGACGGCCGGGGGGTGGACCCAGACGTTTTTGAACGCCCCGGGAAACATGCCAAAAATCCCGGTTTTTTTAAAAAACCCCAAATAACCGAAATTAAAAAATTTTAGGATTTAAATTTTGGTTGTTTTTTTTGGGGTTTAAAACAAACCTGCCCCCGGGGTTTAAGCTTTCAAAAAGGGATTCCCAAAAACCCCTTTTTTTAAAAAAACAGCCAAAAAAGAATTTAAAAAGCAAATTTTTTTAAATATAAGTTTCTTTTGTTGTTTTTCTTTTTTCAAATTTTAAAACTTTTCCTTTATGCCAAAATAAAAAAATTTATCCCAAATTTTACTTTTTTTTTTTTTCCCCAAATTTAATTTTTTTTCCCCAACAAAAAATTGGGGGAAAATTTTTAAAAAATTTTTTTTTTTTATTTCCCAAACAAAGGGAAATTAACTTTATTCTTTAAGATACAATATTTAAAGGTTGCAAGTATAACCACTCAAACTTCTACCCAAACAAATGCCACAAATGCATGCGACGCTTTTTAATGACAGTTAAGAAGTCCTATGACTGGCCGCCAGAAAAGTAAGTTATATTGATAGCTGTGTAATTTGGTTTTACGTTTTGCACTGTTGAACGTTGTTGTGTTGAGCGTTGTTGAACTGTAAATTTACGAATTTACCTGTACCAGATGTGATGCGTATGCGACGCATGCGCAGTGTATGTATCCGCGTTTTTAAAATAAATGGCCGCAAATGCCGAACTTAAAAAATAGCTCTGTTTTCTTCTAAAAATCAGCTTCATCTGTGCTCCAAGATGTTAAATCTAACATGCACCTATGCTATAGACACTTTTGAGTCTTGTAATTCTATTAGAGCAGTGAATGAAGTGAGTAAGTATCGTCAAGTCGCCTTCGGGCGATAATAGAAGATTTGCTACAACGCATGTCTAACTAAGCCGCCAGTGACAGTGTGATTGACCTTGCAGCAGTTGACAGTTGTGTGCGTTTAAAGTGACAGTTTGTAGTGGTGTTTACTCACATTACATGGTTGAATTTAGTGATAAAGGCGACAAAAATGAGTGGGACTAAATTAAAGGTACCGAGCATAGAGGGCAAATCATACGCACAATACAAACTCGTATTGGAAGTATGGAGTGTGAACACTGATGTGCCCGAGAAAAACCGTGGATCCACCATAGCCTGTAATCAGATTGCAGTCCTGCTATTCCACCTTCTTTTTTTCCTTTCTTGAATTGGAAACAGAAAAAATATATGGCTACTGTTCCACGTATTCCTAACAAGTTAATATAACAACTATCTAACAGTTGCAACTGTCACACATCTGCGCCATTTTGTTGGATAACAATTGGGTTTCATTCTTGTAGCTTGCTAGTGGTTATTAGATTAATTTTACTAAATATTTTAAACCCCACATCATATTCCATAGCGTTTAATAGCCATAATCATTTGATAGTTAGAGTTAATTAATTCGATAAACAACTCTTCTTTGGGGTTAGGTTATTTTCTTCGAAATTGGGGTTTCTTCATAGATTGACACAACAAATGCATGACTATTTTAGGAGAAAGAGGATTATTTTTGTCATGGTACACGGGCGGGTGTACGGGCATGACATATGGGTCCAAAGACACACACCTTGAGCGGACCTCGTTAAGTATATGCGGGTTTACCCAAAGCAACAGTGCTAGAAAGCTGGTCACCGAAACACTGAAGGAGAACGATGGATTGATGTGCAGGTTGGTATTCATGATTCTTCAACTTAAAACAATATTTCATGACCAGCACAAAACAAACTGTGGTTTCTCTGTGTTCACACAATGTGAACAGTTTACCATCTGTCTACAAATAATGGACAACAATAAGTGTGCACAGTGCCATTTCTGTCAAATGTCAAAATACAATGTATATTATCCTTTGTGTTCTACAAATACTGCGGAGTCACATTTGTTTTTGGAATGTGAACTCATTTGGATGATAAAATTACCGATGTTTAGTATCATCTGTTAAATTCCTCATAAGAAACATGTTTGTAGACTACAGATTTCTGTTACAAATTTTTGTACACAATTTGCTTATCTTAGGTTGTTTAATCTACATCTATTACTTTGATTGTGCAAATTGCAGACTCTCCTTCATATGTGACGAGGGTGTTTACTCCATGTCTAAAGACATCGACTCTGCGACGGCGAGATTGAAATGTATGAGCCGAGATATGCAGACCTTCAAGACTGATATCAAACATGTATATGATCTGCATGAAGGGACAGACAGGGTATATAGGTTTGTAGAACATTTCTATTATACACACTCCTCTAAATCTTTCGCTGGTTACCCACTTGATGAGACCAAGCATCTCTTGACTTCCAGATTTCACAGGTAAAATGAATTTTTATTTTCTGTGAAATGTGGTATAAAAAATCAATGAATGGGAAGTTCAAGAATACGTTTTTACGGTCACATTGATACCAATATCAGGGCGCGACTCTAAGATGGACCACTCATCCATCGGGCAATTGAATTTTTTTTTCAATTGCCGGAAGAAAAAATTATATTTTTTTTGTTTTATGATTAAATCGTTCTCTATTTCAATACAGCAATAAAATAAGATACATTTCTGTTGTAAATTTATCAAATACAGGAATAACATACTATTTCTTCTATTTACAACACTTCTTTTGCCTAACCTAGCAGGAGGTCTAGCAGTGTCCATTTAAATATTAAAGGTCATTTACTCCACAAATCCCTTGATGAGTAAAAATGCTGTAATAATGTAGACAGCTACATGTAGTTAGGTACATTTTACTCTGTGTGTGGAAAAATCAATGCATATGAAGATGTCTGGATTTCAGGGTCATTGGGTTCAATCTGCTCATTAACCTGGAGAAGTTGACTATTTTTACTAATGCCCACGATATCCAAAACTTAAAACTAGATCTAAAAGGAACTTATGACTTATCCTTTGACGCCTGTTCCATACAGTATTGGTACAGCTGATTGTTTCATCTTTAAAACTGACAAATCAAAAGGCATCCAAACTCTCACCAAAGATGTAGGCAATGTAGATGTTCCACCTCAAAAGGATACTATGCATATCTGTGATGGTAATGCATACTTTTACATGATGAAGGGAGTTTCTAACACGTTTGGTCTTATCTCTACGAAGATATTCCAGATGATGACAAAAGGTAACCTAATATTCAGCACAGATTCCTATAAACAGCACTCAGTCAAAGCAATGGAACACGGAGGCACTTTTCATCCTGAGCAGTGGAGTGCATTTGGCCAATCACTACGTACGAATGATGCAATTTTCACGGAAATCTCGGCGTTAGCGTCAGTGGCAGACTAGTTATCACAAGTAAAAAAAATGTCACACACACAGAAGACAATTTTTAAAAATCACTATATATATGTCTTTAACTTTGTTTTAACCTCGTCGCAGGCGGTGATACGTGAAAGACACCCAGGCCCGACTATAGATGTCTTCCTTACAGAACTGAATGGATCTGATACATTCAGCGTGATCTACATGAGAGAAGGATTTCATCAAATTGAGCTGGATCAAGAATCCAGATCCATTACAACATTCTCCACACATTTGGAAAACTACAGATACAAGCGTCTGCCATATGGGATTTTGAATGCCCCAGAACTGTTTCAGAAGGTTGTTGAGCAATCCCAGGAGTGATAAAACCAAGCAGATGATGTGATTGTGTATGGCAAAGGTGACGCAGACCATGATAGAAATCTACGAGCTTTGTTCCAGAGACTGACAGAAAGAGGTGTTACTCTCCATCTGGAAACATGCATATTCAAGAAGAAATCAATTACGTTTCATGGGACACAATGGTCCGGAAAGGGAATCAGCCCTGACCCAGCTAGAGTTGAAGCAATAGCAGTACTAGAAGTCCCAAAAGATGCTGCAAAGCTTAGAAGTTTTCTGGGTACAGTAAACTATTGTGCCCGTTTTATACCAAAATTCTCTGACATAACCGCACCCCTAAGAAAGCTAGTGCGTGATGGTGTGGAATGGATATGGACAGAAAGACGGAAAAGGTGCATATGCAGACTACAATGAAATTCTTAGGGATTACTGCAACATACAAAGGAGTAAGAAGATTGTGCGCCATTCAAAAGCTACCAGACACCAGGAAACAACGCTGCCTCCACTGTTCCTCCTCAATTTCTGTATGTTCCTCCACTATGGAATCCACAGTGGAGGCAGCGTTGTTTCCTGGTGTCCGGGTATTGTCTCCTCTTGTTCTGAATGAAATGAAATGTATAGTCTGTTTCTTGTGCAATGATGTCACTTCTATATAAATGTGGTATCTTTTATTCTAGTCAACATGGAAGACCATATGAAGTATTCAGAAAGGGAACTGGAAACATTATGGTGGGTACATTCAATTTATCTTATTATTTTTACATAAAGTAATAACAATGAGTCCTAACTATACTTTTATTTGGCTGAAAAACAAGGGTATCTACGTCATTCAACGTATATTTTAGTAAACCCTAATTTGCATCTATCTATGTTTCAGTTTCTCATTAGTTCCAAAAAAAATTCGAAAGTATTCTTGTGTGAAAGAGATGGAAGACCCAAAGAAGCGGCGTTATAGGGTCTACTGTGCCATGGCACATATGTTGAAGGTAACTTTACTTCACATTTTTCTCTGCAAAATTATTCATAAAACCCTAACTGGATTTGGACCGAGACATTCTTCGACAAAGTTGTATGCAGGAAGGATTTTGGTAAGTCACATATGAAGTATACAAGTTGACTTGGGTATAGATGATAACAGACAGTTAGAGAGCCTCACATGGTGGCCGTTCACTTCTTTTGAATACTTTTGAAATATATCAGTTACAGTTATTTATGGCACACGTTTTACCGGTAGAATCAGGATATATCATTTGTGAAAACTTAGTTCAAAATTATTCATATTTACAAACAAACTAATTCATAATAGACTATAGAAGTATCATTCATTAAACGCATAATGGATTTTAGGAGAAGAAGGTGGTCAAACCGTCTTGCACCGTGGCATGGCCAGAGCCTGTACTTGTCGCAGTTCGAGGGGAGCTGGGGGGAAATCCTCCTTTAGATCGGATTTTACAGGAACATCCGTTGCCAGCATTGGCGTTCCTCAAGACGCCGTTTTCTGCGGTGGACACAGACGTTCTGAACGATCCTGAAGCATGTCAAAGTACCCGCATTTTGTTTTAAAAAATTACCGAAATAACCATGCAATAATAAAAAAAATTTAGTGATTTCCATTGTGATAGCACTTAACTTAGAGGTTCAATTAATATCTGAAATCCTGCACCACCGTTGTAACGTACTATTAAACGAAGAGGGCATGCCGCCGAAAAAGTCACGGTGCAGCAAAAAAACACGCCAGAACAAGCAAGTTCCACAGGAGCAATTTATAGAGAGATATATTGCTGTTTTGCTTGTTCAAACAAACCTGAAGCGTATAGCTTCAGAAGGATTCGAACGACTTTTCCAAAATTTCATGTTTCACTGTTAATAAAAGATTTATCTTACTCATATGTCTTACTGTTTGTTGTTTTTCTTTTTCTATAACTACTTATCTTTTATCGCTCACACTAAAAATATGTATCCAATTCATACTTCTTCAGCAAATTTAACTTTTTTATTCCTCCAACACAAAATTGGGAAATGTCGGTAGACATTTATTTTTAGGGGGGGGGCTCATGTAACAACGTAGTTACGTGCGACATTTGGCGCATCGATCTATTCATTTCAGTATCACAATTGCATCGCATCTCGTCATCTTCATACAGTACTGCATTTTTGATATCATATCATTCACCATTTCCATGATAAAAAAGAATGTGTAAAATCCCAATATAATTAATAACTTGATATCCATATTAAATTTTGATGTATTAATGGCAAATATTTATTTTGAGAGTCCTCATCAATTTTAATTTTGATTGTAATTTACTACATAAATAACAAACGTGACGTAAAAGAGAGGGCACCTGCTATGTAAACACTTCTAAAGTAACCATTGTTTATTCCTATTTATTATTTTCACGTATTTTGTAAGTATTGCGTGGTAATTTGACGGCACTTCCCAAAAAATTCAACAGTTTTGATGATCGTATTCATTTTGGCTTACCATCTACTAAAGTACTTGCTATATACTGTAGAGTATCTGCGTTAGAAGTACAGAAAAACACAATGACGTATCGGCTAAATGACGTATCTTCACTGTGTGCAAATCATTTCGTCACGTTTGTTGTTCTTAGTCTAAAAATAATATATACAATCAAATTATTATAATGATTAAACAGCGTTTTGTGTACAGTGGTATATCATGTGTAGATATACATTGAAAGTTACCCTCTCCCCCACCCCACCCCCGATTTCATTGCCCTCCAGACATGAAAAGAATGCCCGTTGGCTAGCAACAAGCTATAAGGATAGGGATATGCACAAACAGTACATACTATTTGACGCTAGATCAAAATGCGTATGACAACTTGCACACAGTGATGGATATCCATTTCATAGTCATCGTCATATATCACGGCTATATACGCAGTTGCTATGAACGTGGACTTGTGAATGCGATATGAGTGATCAAGCCTTGAAAAACGGCAATATTTAAAAAAGGGAACATGTAAATCAAAATTTATACAGATGACAAAATAACACAAAATTACACAGAGACTCATCGAGACTGTGAATATGATCAGCTACGTGTTGCTGCAGTTTATTCATGGGCCAGTTACGATATTAGTGTATAGAGGACACATGTAGGAGAAGTGCACCGTAGTATCCTGCTCATCTTCTTCATACCACGAACAGGAAGGTGTTTGGCTCTTTCAAGAGTACTTGCGACTGGTGAGGTGTTACATACCTATGAGTATAGTAGTAATTACCCAGACAGGATACCGTAAAATGTGTTAATGTATTTAATTTAGAAAATTTTCAAGTTGAAAATTATTTAATGTATATATTAAATTATTATTTACACATCCCATGTAGTAGGCAATGTGTATTTGCTGTCACAGTGATTTCAATTTATAAGTACATGTACCATGTTTTTTAGATTACGTGTGGTGAATAAGGTTTTACAATGTAAATCAGCTGTTTTATGTTATCAAATAATTAAACAGCAAATATAATCTCCATCTATTAATTCATACTGTATACTCTATTTGTAATTATTATTGTACAATGATGATTATTTACTTGTTTGATGTGTACCTAAATCACCAATGCACGTTTTCAAGTGCATCTGCAATTTGACGTTAATATGAGTGTGCATATTGCAAGGTTCACTGTAGCTAATCAGTTAGGAGTTAACTGTCAATGTTATACATAATTAAAAAATGTATTTTTATAACAAATTTTTATAAAAAAGTTTAAATTGCAATGCCATAGTTTGTATTTTGATATGAACATTGAAATAATCTATGGTAAAAACGAATTTCTTAATGGAATGTTTAAAGCTGCCATTTTCGGACTTTCATATCAATATAAACAATAAGTTTCACTTCATAGTAGTTCAAGTGTTTAATAAGGATTATATTAATGAACATATAGTGAAAAAATCATGGCCGAACACAGGTTCTTATCACATTTCTATTTCCATCAATGTCAGGTATTTCTGCCTCAACATCCTACGAGTAAGTGCTACCCGGGTGTCATAAACGTGTCAAACAGTGTTGTCCATAACTTCAATACCAGACGGTCAATTTTCTTCTATTTTATATATTTTGTTTTGCACATATTCCCCATCATTTGAAATGAATTTAGAGAAAAACTGACCGTCAGGATTTTTTAATCTACTTTATCATGCAACGCGTGACCCGTTTTTTGCCCAATATGAACTGACAGTGCGCAAGTGCACACGTCAGATTTCTGTTCATAAAGGTAAAACTGATTTGAAATCAATATTATTTTGTGTTTTGATACAAGTATAGACATGATGCGATGTGAATGGAAAGAAAACATCATCAGTTATACGTAATTTTATTAGCCTATGGCTAGCTTATATTGTCATTATCAACAGCATACGTAAGCTGTCTTTGGCGTACGTCTGAGTGAAAAAGGACACGTTTTTAATCAATAATATCTCCATAACCAGACGGTCAATATTTTATCGACGCTTGTTTTACTTTCAAAACACCTTGAACAGTATTTGACTAGATTTTGAAATGTTTGTGCAGTCCGAGCGTCAAATGGCCAATGCAATGCTGCTCCCGCCACCTGATGTACCAACATTCAGTGGAGATTACATAGAGTTTGCATCCTTCATAAATGTAGCAGCTAAATATACTGTTTATGCTACAGGAAATTAAGGAACACAGATGTTTGTGACGCGTACTGTTTATTGTTACTGTATCTTGCTGTCTGATGAAGTACGGTACAAAACCTAAAAAACGCAAATAAAACTCTCCTTAGAACTAAGTCTTGTACAAACACAAAACTAAATTGCAAAACTAAATTGACAAACATTCATGTAAACTATACTACTAGTATCATATTACAAGCAGATCTCTCTCAAAAATAATATGCATTGATAGCTATAGTAATACATGGATAAATACTAAGTAAACAGTTCTAGCATCAAACCTAACCAAAGAAAATGCTTACTTTCTGTGTCCTTTCTCACTTCTAACTCAATTCTGTATAAAATTCAACTTTCAACAATCATTTTGACCAAACACATAAAAACACCCAACTTTTACAACAAAATAAGAAGTCTTTAAAACAATTAACAGAAATCTATCTGATATTAGTTAAAAATCCACAATGATAAATAATTCAATGCACAATGCAATGAAAAATACCATAATATTACACAATAAACCAATTTTGTAAACATATCAGATCATTAATCACGCTATGTTAACTCTCAAAAATGCAATAAAGCATAAAAAAGAACTAAAACACAACGTCCCCCACATCACCTATACAGGGAAAGCAGTTTACATTATGACCATGCAATGTGTTTGAATATCCTAACATCAACACAGGCACGGGCGCACCACAGGTGCATTACAGAGCACAGAGGTTTTCAGCTAAATTGTCTAGAAACAGAAGTGCTTGATGCTGTTTACCATCATTTTGGAACATGACTATACGATGGCAAACGTAATGCTGACAAGATGAGGTACATAGGTAGATGAATTATAGTCAACATTTTCACATATTATAATATCTCTTCAATTATTAGCGTACTAGAGTGGATAAGTTTGGAAGAATGACAAAATTGTAGTAAGTATATGTAATTCTGCTTTCAGGAAATACCGCTACACTGCCTACAGTAACCTGATTTCATGGGCTGGGGGAGAATGGGAAAATTGCATCGGACTCCACTCCCAGCTTGTGTGATTGTTAAGATAAGAAGTAAGGTCCATTGAAAATCTCCAAATTTTAATTTCAATGACATTG
>JAGTTF010005483.1:22178-32581 GCA_019095985.1 Streblospio benedicti | reverse complement strand
ATATGATATTTACGTTTTACTCATGCACAACCCTGAAACGGCTCATTATTTGTTGTGCGTATGCTATATTCGTAGAACGCGTTTGGTGGGCCTGGTTGTGTATATAACATGTATATATAGTTAGTGATTGCGTTTTAATGCCTTTAATTACATGTATATATATATGTTTTTAGTTCTTAGAATGGATGCTGGAATAATCGGAGATTTAGCGGCTGCAGGTTTCCGACGACCTAACAGCCTGACTTCACGTACGACCTCTCCTGAGGCCCTTGGACGATGGTTGGGTCTATGTCACACGTCCGCGCCGTTCGAATTTCACGCCTCACGGAAAGAGCTAGGGCGGCTAGCGAGTCGTTCGCGTTTCTTTGAGGCTATGTTAAGATATAACACGGGGAATGAACTACACATACCGGTACCCGTGTATATGACCCCTAAAGAGATTAAAAGTAATGCGCCATCTAGTTCGATGGCGTCGGGAAAAACGGCCAGGCTGTGTGACATAGTTACAGTAGCGAATCCCAACTCAGTGTTACCATTCGGTCATCCGGCGCGGCATTTTCCGTCACACAATACAACCCCAACCGTCAATACGTTGACCCCTCATGAACCTCCTTTGCATGATTTCCGCAGACCCACCATAGCCCTGGATATGTCTGTATTCTTGTGCGCATGCAGAATTTTGAGTGGTGACCCATTACATATTTTCCACGACTACCCTTTTTCACCCTTCCTGGAACGCAGGGTTGGAGAGTTCTTGCATGCGGCCAATCTCCTGTGGTCCGAATACCTGATAGTGTGGGGATTAAGAAACCTATGCACGGATGCGAACGTGTTCCGCTTCCTAAAGCTAGTAAAAATCATTCAGCTAGGAACAGAAACGCCATGGGGACACCTCAAAGAGATTCTATTGCACAGAAATAGTAAGTTGAGTTCGCATACCATATACGGTATTGCCAGTGCCGAATGGCATAATGACATGCCATGCGACCTGCAAGATTGCATGAAGCGGGCAAGGGAGTTCCGATCCATGGAATCCGCATTCTGGGACGAACAATACCTGATGCACGGCGCGGTCAAGTCGCGCTCGTGCGTATTTTGTGACGGCCCGCTAAGAAAATTCCATCCGGACACTCACTCACGGAGTCTGTCCGTGGACGTTATGCCCTGCTGTCTCGCTACGGCACACCGAGAATGCGTTTATAAATTTGTATGGAGTTGTTGGACGTGCCCCCATGAGAGTTCGGAAAAGGAACCATGTCCGCATGTCCGTGATTGTGCCTTGAACCCCTCGATTAACCCATGGACCTCCCTGTATTGTGCAAGGAAAGGAGAATGCCCGCGTTGTACGACGCCCTATGTTCAAGGGGCACTGGATAAGAGGGGGGTTACACCGGCCATCGCCCATTATGTCGTTGGGATACGCCGCCATTTACGGTCAGTTATACGTTTATATAACTCTGAATACGGCGCTGATTGCGTCTTCAATCAAATTAGATCAATAGCGCAAACCGTACATGACCTATCAGCATCCACTCAATAGAGATCCGCGTGATGATTCGTATAATACTATGTTTTAATATGCAAGACTGTAAATATTTGTTTTTGAGTAGTTCGGACTATATGTCTGAAGTGGAGTTCGCCGCTGCTTGCATACGGTAAAGTGGCAGAAAGGCACTCAACCCCGTTGTGGTAATGGTAACCTGATCGATGGGCGTAAGGCGTTCGCGATGGACCACACACGGTGCGCCACGGTATGCGAATCACCTCGGGTGCTTGGCCAACAAATACGTTTCTCGATTAGGTTGCTCCACACAGGCGGGCTTGAAGCCCCTTTCACCTGTGTGGGGTCCCAAACGTCCGCATGCTTGTATATATTAGTTTGATTAATGTTTTATGCATGGCATGATTGCCGTTGATTGTTTTCAATTAAATGCTATTGAAGCTTGCAGTGGTTTGATTTTTTTATCAGCTTTTGTATGTGTATCGCTATTATAATTAAAATATACCATATTTTTGCAAACAAGAGGGTTATATATATATATAACAGTAAAAAGCAAAAGTAATATAATAATAAACACAATAAGTTAAAAAGTTAAAAAAGCAAAGTAATGATTTTTTTTTTCTATAAGTACATTGCAAACCAAACCGTATATAAACCATATGTAGATCAATATGTTGCAGAAAAACATCCCTGAGGTGCTGCAAAGGAACCAGCCACCACCACGCCAAACCGGTCACCCGGCACACTCACGAGACCAGGCAACCATAGTTGTATTCCAAAACCCACTACCACCCAGAGAGATGACGAAGATAGGAAAATAAACCTTCAAGTTTAAGAGCACCCCAACAACATACAATTCAAAGGAAACAGCAAGATTAGAGGCAAACACAACGTCCACAGACACAGAACACCATGTCTAGGACAATAAAACATCCTGATGAAAAACATAATGTAAACTTCAATACAGACTCCACCAAAACCTAAAGACCAAAGCTTAGCGCCAATTCAAGCCAAACTAATGACAACAGAGCCAAAAAGAAAGTTAAAAGAAAAATGGAGTTGAGAAGACTAATTAATCAAGATAGCCCCAGTAAGCCGGAGGTTCCCCAATCCTTGGAAGGTTCCACAAAAGAAAGGGGCAAATAATTTTGGAGCCTAGCGGACCACCTGGCAACAACCATAAAACATAAACATAAGAAAAAGAGAAGCGAAACAAAATCAAGATAATACTTGAGTGACACAACGAAGCCTTGGGAGAGAAGAATGATGACAAGAACAAGAAAATCTGTAAACGGGTGCCTAAGGACGCTACCAAAAGAATCTAACAAACCGTACATCAGCACAGGAGCTTCCCGGACACCAGACGAGGCCATGAACGAACAGCGAGGTGGTGGGTTAGGAAATGAACTTGGTTGTCCTGAGAACGTGAGGTACACAACAATGGACCAGAGACTATGAACATAACTAGAGCATGACGGCTGTATTCCAGTGCCTCAGTGAACTTTTGAGTAATGGACAGGATATGAAAGCGCAACAGTTGAAAAGTGAACGGTTTGGTAGTAAAAAAAACCTTATTTTCTGACTAACAATAGGCTACTAACCTTTAACCTTGCCGAACCATATTAGGGCCATTTTCAAAATTCAGTGTTGAGTTCGGGAAGGCGACCAAATGAATATACTAACAAAGCTACCCGGTGATATTGTAAACATTATGATATATATATAACAATGTGTAGGGCGTCCAGAATCCAGATTTAAATTAGTTGAGTGTATATGAAATGTAATATCAATTTTCATTATTTATGTACAATAATAGGGACCTCGAAGTGTCATACTATGTTAGGAAATGGGCAGGCAGAACCCAGTTAGGCATGTAACATGATGCGGGTAAGATCTCACCCCGCACATGGAGGTCCACACCGATGGATTGGAATATGTAACATAAATGATAACCCCAACATCGGTTAGCTTTTCTTTTAAAAAGGGGCTCTGACCTGCCAAGATAAGTAAATATCATAGATAGCGATCAGGGTGCGCGGGGTTTGTCGTGACCCGGGCTTGCGGGACCGGGCACGCGCTGTACATGTCCCTTAGAACGGAATTCCATTCTCGCAAACAAGAGGGTTGTCGTATACGCGCGTGCCTGGTTTGACATAGAGTCCTGGACACGGCTCACCTGCCGCGTTCCCCCTAGAAAATACAAATAAGGCAAGTATCCACGAGCCAACCACCGGACGAGCGCGCCGCTGTCCTGCCGCCTAGCGGCCGCATGCCTGAGCCGCTAGCATAAAAAGCGGCGGCGCGTGATCCCCGCCACGACTGCTCTACTCCCCGTTTCACTAGCTGGACTTGCTAGGTATCCGTGTGAGCAAGCTGAGAGTGGGGCAGCCGTCAGCGATCGTTGGTGAATGTATACCCCTTTAGCAACCTAAGTAATCGTTCCCTGGACTTTAGCGTGTGTTTTATGTGTACAATGGATTCTGGACTTTAATTTAATCGCGGTAGTGACACTAACAACAACGGAATAAATACAATAGTAACCTCACCTGGACGTCTCTTCATTCATTTAACTAAATCCCCACTTACAGTCTAAGACAATATTAGTGCGCATCCACGATAACATCTACCCGAGCAATCAACTTCCATTACTAATCTAAAAATCAGACTTGACATGCTGCATCACTGCCTAATTCCATAATGTAGCTGCCAGATAGCCAGCCATTATTTTCAACTTTGAATCTTGGTTCATAATACAATATTTTGATCCATTTTAATAAAATTTACCCAAAAAGTTGAATTTTTCGGTGTAAGCCACATAAATTCATGCTATAAAGAGTCAAATAATTTCATCATATCCATACAGATTATAGCACTTGGCACATTATATGATTCGCAGTATTCAAATATATCAATTATGTTTCTTACATTGCAACCAATAATTCGGAGCACGTTGACCAAAATAATCAATGTTCCTAGGACACGTTTTTTATTCCAGATGCAAAAGATACATGCTGTTATTGTATAGTCACATAGTTTAATTATAAAAATCATAAGAGTTCTATTAATGAATTAGTAGCACTGCAAGCCATGATGCAAAGGGTTTCCTTTGGCAGGGAAGTACCTTAGGGCAAAAGAAAATGATTTGTCCATGGACACAAGTCAGATCAACCCCCGTATCAAAATTATGCGCGTTTTCCAAAATGGCCGCTGGGCATATCATAAAAATTATGTTTTTTTATTTTTTAAGCTACATTGATGTGTTATACATGAAATTTAGGGTTAACAGGGTCACTGATTCCATTTCCAGTATTATTTTAATGATTTAACTTTATCTTGACCTTCAAATCCAAGATGGCTGCCCCTTACCCTATGTAGTTTACATTTTTTATTTTCGAACCTACATCAATGTGTAATACCTGAGCTTTAGCGGTTAGAGGGATCACTGATTCCATTTTCAGCACCATTTTAATGATTTGACTTCATCTTGACCTCCCAAATCAAGATGGCTGTCACTTACGACATGAAGTTTACATTTTTTTTTTTTTTTTTTAACCTACATCGATATGTGTGTACACATATCGAGAAGTGCCTATGTGACAAAGCATTTGGTCGACGTGTAGTAAAACCAACACGATTTGGGTAGATGAATGTGAGTGATGAGAATACAGGAAGAGTTTATTTCAAGGGAGTTGTGCTATTATGTGACTTTTCTTGTGAGTGTGTCCACTCAAACATTACTTCCTTTTTTCAAGAGCATCCTGATTGCTGCAGTGATTTCAGACATGTTAGGAATGAATTTCGCCAGATAATTTACTGTTCCTCATAGTCGTTCAATGCCTTTTTTTTATCAGTAGGATGTGGCATATTTGTGATAGCAGAGATTTTTGTGGATCCGGTTGAATACCCTCAGCTGATAGCACATCACCTAGATATGTAACACGTTTTTATTCCAATCTCACATTTTTCTGTATTTAATGTGAGATTTATTTTTTCACATCTTTCCAGAACTTTGTCCAGTCTTTCATCGTGTTCTTCCTTTGTTTTACCCCACACTAATATATCATCAATATCAGTTTCTACACCTTCAATGTCACCTAGCTCTTCATACAGTCTCTTATGAAAATGCTCTTGTGCTGGCTTGATACCAAATGGAAGACGCAAAAATTTATATCTTCCAAATGGGGTGTTGAACGTTGTTAGATCTTGACTGTCTTCATGTAATTTAATTTGCCAATAGCCATGATTTGCATCCAATTTTGAGAATATTTTTGCACCTGTCAGCCTTGTAGTTATTTCGTCAATAGTTGGTAGCTCAAAATGTTCTCTTTTTATAGCGTCATTAAGATTTTTTGGGTCCAGACAAATTCTTAGTTTTTTCGTGTTTTAGGTTTCTCCACAACCACCATTGAGTTTACCCAATCGGTTGGATAGTCCACTTTTTAATAACCTTGTATTTCTCCATGTCATCTAGTGTTTCTTTGATTCTTTCACGAAGTGCTACTGGTGTATTTCTAGGTGCATTTATCACTGGACATGCTTTTGAATCAATTTGTATCTTGAATGGTTTAGCCAGACATCCTAAGCCACGAAATACACTAGGATATTTTTTTTCTAGTGCAGTTGATGCTTTAACACTTCTGATTATCTTTATGAAGCCCAAATCCTCAGAGGTTTTGAGACCAAGAATAGCGGGTTGCAATGTGTCCACAACAAAGAATTCAATCATTCTTCCTTCCACTCTTGTTAAATACTTGCCCATTACTGCGCCAATATGGTCTCCAGAATAACTTGCTAATTTTATGTTGGTTTTCTCCAGTTTGGTATTTGTTTTCATTTGGGAGTAATATCTACATGGAAGAACATTTATCTGCGCACCTGTGTCGATTTTGAATTTAACTGGAACTTGTTGCACTAATAAACTCACATATGCTTCATCTTCTGTTCGTTCCGTTTTTCCATATTTATCCACTGTGCCAATTGCATTGACATTAAGCCATTCTATATGATCATCGTCATCACCCCCGTCATTGGTATTCAAACTGTGTACATTTTGGTTTTCAGTTTGTTTCTTAGCACGGCACACTGAAGCATAGTGATTATACTTTGTGACAGTAAGAACACACTTTACCATATGCCGGACATTGACGTGGACCATGTTTCTTACCACAACTTCGGCAGTCAAATACCCGTGTACTGTTTTTCTTGTCTATTGCTGCCACTGCATTTCTCTTGTCCTTTTCCTTTATTGTGTCTACTGCTGCTTGTGCCTTCGGTGTTTCACCAATTTCTTCTATTTGGGTTTTCATTATTTCCGATGATTGACACATTTTGATTGTTTTTTCCAATGGGTTGTCTTCATTAAGTAACTTTTCCTGTAGTTTTCTGTCTCTTTGTACCACAAATTATCATGTCTCTGATTAGCTCATTTTCAAGAGTTTTGAACTCACATGGTTTTGCTAACCGTCTCAAATCTGTAATGAATTTATCAAAAGTTTCTTTTCCCTGTCTTTGTAAAGAATTTGAATCGTAGATATGTTATTCTTTTTCTTGGGGTTAAATAACTCTTCATATTTAGCTATGATCGTATCAATGTTATCTTTATTGTCTTTGTTTTCCCCTTCTGTGATGAAGGTGAGACCAGATGCAATATAATACCTTTTGAATGATTTCTGCCATCTCAGCCATCGGTGGAAACTTCTGCTTGATCTCCATGGATGTTTAAAGCTTCTATATCTTTTTAGGTTGTCCATTTTCCTTTCCAATAATTACTTCTGACACCATGTGTTATTATCAACTATTAGTAAACCACGATAAGACTTGGCGATGGTGGCATTCTTTTACGTTTCAACATTACACTGAACTGAACGATAGCAAATCACAAGAAAGCTTGGACAATAGTTATATACAACAATATAGTACTTTACATACATAAACGTACATACAATTTATACACAGCAAATACATGCACAAGAAAAAGCTATGGAGAGAATTAAAGCAATTCTATCAACATCGCCAGTGTTAGCATTCTTTCGATCCATCCAAACCTATCACTATCAGTTGTGATGCAAGCAAGTCCAGATTGGGGGCTGTGTGCATCCAGGATGGAAGGCCAGTGGCATTTGCATCACGCACCATGACAAAACACAGAAACACGATACGCACAGATAGAAAAAGAGCTGTTAGCGGTAGTATTTGCGTTTGGAAGATTCCATCAATATGCATATGGTGTACAATGTACAGTGGAATCCGACCACAAGCCATTAAAGCTATTTTGAAGAAAAGTTCAGCATCGGCACCTCCAAGACTTCAAAGAATGCTGCTTAGGCTGCAAAAGTATGATTTTTACATTAAACATATACCCAGAAGAGATCTCATTGTAACCGATGCATTGAGTAGAGCATATCTTCCAATATCGGCCAATGACAAGAACTTGGAAAAAGAGATTGAGTATATGGTGCATGCAACAATAACACAAATTGGTGCAAATGATAAGACATTGACAACAATCAAAATGACTACTGAAGCGAAAATGAACGTGCTAATGGATACAATTAGGAATGGCTGGCCTGAAACAATGAGTGAGACACATGAAGCAGCCAAACCATTCTTCAATTATAGGGATGAGCTGTCAATTGAAATGGCATTATATTTTAAGAACTCAAGAATGGTTATACCACCGAGCATGAGACGATCTATGTTGGAAAGACTACATGTTGGACATATGGGCATTGAAAATCGAGACAGAGGGCTGAACAAGCTGTATTTTGGCCTGGAATAAACAAAGATATTGAAGAGACTGTGAGATCATGTAGCGAGTGTCAAACATACAGGAATAGTCAACAGAAAGAACCTATGACAGTTTATGGAGGAGCCAGAATTACCATGGCAGATGGTAGGAACAGACTTGTTCAAGTTTAATAAAAAGGGACTATGTATTAGTAGTGGATTACAAAACAAAATTCTTTGAAGTGGACATTTTACCAGATACAAAATCTACAACTGTTGTATAAGTTGAGCAAAATGATGTCTACTCATGGAATTCCAGAGGTGGTAAGAAGTGATGGTGGTCAATACATATCATATGAATTCAAAGAGTTTGCAAGCAGATATGGTTTTCAACATATCATGTCAAGTCCATATTATTCACAAGGCAATGGATTGGCAGAGGCATAAGTGTGCAATAGCGAAGAACAGAATGAAAAAGTCTAAAGATCCGTGGCCAGCGTTTTTGGAAATTAAAAACACTCCAATTGAATGTGGTGAATCACCGGCTAAACTGTTAATGAGTAGAGAACTTAGATCAGTTCTACCTGAACCAGAGAGAGTCTCAGACCAAGGTTGGTTAATCAGAAGACTGTGAAAGCACAGCGCAGAGAAAAAAAGAGAGGAGGACAGAACAGTACAATCGTGAGCGAGAAGTCTACCAGAATTACAAGATGGAGAACAAATTAGAGTGCAGGTCAACAGTGAATGGAAAACCAGCTACGGTTGTACAAAATCCCTCAACTGATGTCCAAACTCTTATGACATTGTACGTCCAAAATGGCAGACAATGGAGAAGGAATAGGAAGACATTTGATGAAGGGGTATCGGAGGAAAGGAACTTAAACACAATGAAAGAGATGAACAGCATCAGAATAGTGAGGATGTTATAGAAAATGAGATAGGCACCGAGGGCAAACAAAACAAAAAGAGACTACACAAGAATGTGGAACCAGAAGTGCCTTATGTGACAGCATTTTTGGTCGACGTGTAGTAAAAACCAACGCGATTTGGGGGGACTGTTCTCTATAGATGAATGTGAGCGATGAGAATACAGGAAGATTTTTATTTCAAGGGGGAGTTGTGCTATTATGTGACTTTCTTTGTGCATGTATTTGTTGTGTATAAATTGTATGTAATGTTTATGTATGTAAAGTACTATATTGTTGTATATAACTATTGTAATTAGATTGTTCAGTTCAGTGTAATGAGAAACGTAAAGAATGCCACCATACGCCAAGTCTTATCGTGATTTACTAATAGTTGATAATAACACAGTGTGTGAGGATATAAGTTTTTCCAGTGGTCAAGCCCCTGCTCTTAAAGAGGTTTACTGAGTCAGGTAAACTGTTCCAAATTAAGATGACGGCTGGGAGAAGTTTCCTCTGATATTTAGCCGGAATCTGTCTTGTGGAGCTTCAGAGATTTTTACCCTGCAAGTTGTTTTCTAAGAGTATGAGGGTTGGTTGTTGACATCACAAAGCTCTGAGGTATTTGAATACCTCGATCATGTCACCTCTCTTGTGTCGATGCTCTACTTCAGAATCTTTTAGTCTTTCAGAGTTGGTTTTGTTGTACAGTTGGATAGAAGATTTGCGGCTCCGTGGTGTACGTCCTGGATATCACTGAACAGTATTTTCGGGTGTTACCAGATGCAGGGTCCATATTCCAGGGATGGGTCCTCACCCAGACTCTTGTGGCAGCTGGACAAAGGGTTTAATTTCATCAGATGACTCCACCCACGTGGTATTTGAATGCTAGCCTGTTGTCCATCACCACCCAAGATCCTTGTCTGCTTCATTGATATGAGACATGCAGGTCTTAATTTCCTTCATCAGTGTTGCTTCGTGTGTGCCAGTTAGTATCTTGGCAGGTCATTAATGAACAGGGACAAACATTATCGGGCCCAACAACAGACCCTTGTAAACACCACTATTCACATGCACCTTGTGTGATTGGGTGCCATTGATGACGATGTTCTGTTGTCTGACTGTGAGGAATTTTTTTAGCCAGGAAACGACAGTGTGGGGGCAGAGAGTCGATGCCATTTGACAGTCCTTATGTATATAATGTTTACACTGCTGCCATCATCCACAGAATACTTGTCCCTTTTCCATGACCCCGGAAGGGAAAACAATAC
>JAGTTF010005483.1:10091-22078 GCA_019095985.1 Streblospio benedicti | reverse complement strand
CTTACTACTCCTCGTTGTGTTAACTGGTACCCCCACGTACAGGCCGCCAACCAGTGTATCGGCGGAGGCCTGGTGACTAGCCCGGGTTTACACGGCCCTGGCCCCTTACACGGAGGGACTTCGCACCGGTGCTGGACACGCAACGATCAGGGCGTCCCTTTCTGGTGGAGCAGTCTGTATAAGTCTGCGAGCGGAGTCTGGACCATGGACAAAACGATCCAGATGAAGGGCCGTCCGTGGAACACGTGCAAAACGTCTAGTGCCCGTCGCATGGCGCGAGAGCATATGGCGGCGCGCTCACGTGAATAGCGTGAGTCACCTCGGCTATGAACGTGTTTATGAGATCTTGCGGCGACGATTCGTGTGGCCAGGAATGACGGAGGAGGTGCGACTGATGTGTCGGGCATGTTTAACATGTCAGCAGAACAAGACTGGAGCTGGAGAGGAAAGCCGCCGATGAAGCTAAGTATATCTGTGTGATACAGGATTACTTCTCCAAAAGGATGGAATTGTACGCATTGACGCAGAAAACCGCGGAAGCTGTGGTGGATGTGCTCTTTCGAGAGTACATCGCACGCCACGGCGTGATGGAGCGACTGCACAGCGATCAAGGGACGGAATTTGACAACCAGCTGATGAAGGAACTGTGCCGGATGTTCAAAATCCATAAAACAAGGACCACCGCCTATGCTCCCTGGAGTAACGGGATGGTGGAGCGCAGTAATAAGACCATAAAAGCCATATTGAGAGCGCTGAGTGCTCACGACAAAGAGGATTGGGACGAGTTGCTGCCATATGTATTTATGGCTTACAATGCGACCCCGCATGCAAGGACTGGATTCACGCCGCAACGGTTGTTTTACAGCCAATGCACGGACCCCCCTGACCCAATTGACTTGATGTACGGTTGTGATGATAGGGCAGTGCCTCAGTGTTATTCAGCCTACGTTTTCCATCAACGTAATCTGGCGATGCAGATGGCTGAGACAGTCCGGGAGGTGACAGGAAGAGCGGTGGAAATTCAGCGGACGCAGAAGAATAAGTCGACGAATGCGCGCGACTATAAACTTGGCGATCAGGTGCTGATGTTTTCGCCACCTCTCGGGCGGGATAAGCTCCAGATAGGACCGTGGACCGGGCCGCATCAGATTATTGCCATAGGTAGTGATCATGTGGTCAAGATCCGGATGTCAGTTTAATGGCGCTACTCCCCGTATACTTGATGGAAGTTTCATGATGGAATGGAACGATTCAGCGATGTCCAGTTCGTTTTCTTCCTATGCCGTGGGTTTTGTTATGAAACTTGGGGGAGAGGGAAGTGGAGTCGCGCTAAACTGCAGAAGGCGAGCGGTGATTATTGCCAAATAATCGCGAGAGGATCAGTGGCTGTTGAAGCGACGCAGTCACAAGGAAGCGGTGGTACGGTTGGTCACTCACAGTGATCCAGTTGGCACCAAGGGGAACGAGATCGAATGCGACGATCTAGTGGCGAAGCGGTGACCGGTCAGGGCGGTGTCGCTATTCTGTCATGGAGGATCGGAGGTGGGCGGAGGTGGGCGTGAGGAGCCCTGCTGTAGTGTCGGTGTAATGAGAATCAAGCCTTTTTGATTCAGTGAGTTGCATCGGGAAATTGCAGTTTGGGTCGCGGACACCGTTGATGAGGATGACGTGGGCCGTGGACGGCGAGAATCCGTTGCACAGGTCACCTACGAACGCATTGAGTCCTTGTTGGTTGGCGGAGGATGGCGACACAGCACTGGCCAGTGGACACCGTGGGGTTGGGCTGAAAGCCTTGCGCGAAGTAAGCGACACACCACTAAAGAGGAGAGTCGTGGAATGAAAGGAGTGCGAGAGGTCAACTACAGTATGTGACAACCAGTGAAAGTGGGCGACGGCTGCAATATGCTTAACGCTACTTCAGGAGAAACCCCAGGAGTTGGTCGCATGCTAAAGGTCGCAGTAGGCGGCCTGCGGCGGCTCAACAAACAGTGGAAACCCCAGGAGTTGGTCGCATGCTAAAGGTCGCAGTAGGCGGCCTGCCGCGGCTAAACAAACAGAAGTCTTTCACCATGTGGACAAAGAGAAATCGTCGCGCCTGCGACATACCTGTCGCCGGTTAGACGATCGCACTGGATTATGTCAACAAGGCGCCACGTGATGGCGGGGATACTGTAGAGGGCAAAGGTCAAAATGTCGGATGCTGGCTGGTGATTGGATGGGTGCATCGATGCGCGGAGCTACTTTGGCGGGCTTGTGACTGAAGTACTACTTTTAGTTCACACTAGTTTAGAAGTTGAATCGTAGTAGACGTGCTTTACTGGTGTGTAGTCTTTTTCAGTTGTTGGCGATTTTTGGAGTTTGATACCACCTGTGGCTGTGATTCTTTTTGCAGTTTAGTCCAGGATTACAGCAGTGGATTGGAGTTTCTTCTTTCCCACGAGGATATGGGCCTGTAGGAGCCATCATGGCCGATACAGCCCCCACGAGTGAGGAGGCGGGTTTGGTAGCAATACCGGCCGTCTCATCGGCGTTAGTAGGAGACCAGGGGGACGGGCACCAGCCCTCCCTGTTATCTGAAGCAGAGGATGAGGCGTCCCACGAGCAGGTTGGAGGAGGAAGAGCATGGGGGGGAAGGGGGGGGGAAGGGGACTTGTCTGAACAAGTCAGTTCCCAAACCCTCGAACCCACGGAGGAGGCGTCGTCATCGTCGTCGTCCGATTCCTGCAAAGGATCGGACAAGGGCGACAGCGCGGCGAGCAGTGAGTCAGAGGAATCTGACGTGGAGGAGGCCGATCACCAAATGCGCGACGGGCGTGCCCGACAGCGACCTGGTGACGGCAGAGGAAAGAGGCGACGGGCGCCGTCGCGCAAGCGAGAGCCCAGCCTCGCGGGGATCCAACGCTTCTTCGCTGATCCGTACACGAAGGACGTGTTATATCGCGGCAAGTACTTCAACGAGAAGCCCGCAGACTGCATAAAGTACTGCGCGGATGCGGAGACCGGCCTGCCCCAGCACACCTACGAGGTGGCAAGCAGAGTCGGCTACGGACCCATTTTGGATCGACCGGAGTGGATGGGACAGGGGTCGCGCGACAAGCGGACACCTGATTTCAACCCAGAAAATCGTTGGGGAGGGGTAGCAGCTGTGGTGCTGAAAAGTGGCCACACTGGTTTCCCCAAGTTATGGCCGGAAGTCAAAGTTCCGGTCTCCCAGCTTCCGAGTGATCGGGTCACGAAAGATGGATTTCAGGCCCTATTCACTGCCTACCTCGAGGCCGGAATGCGATGCCCTGTGAAAGGATGCGAGCCGTGGGAGGCTCTGGACCACAAGAAGGGGGCATTGCCGCAACCCCAAGCACTTCTCCAAAAGGACGTCGGACTGTTGCATCGCGATCCCACGGATTGCAGCAAGTTCGACTCGGTGTTGGCCTGCTCATCGCGCACAGAGTCGTTGCGGGAGCATGGATGGAAGAATTTGGAAAAGGTGGTGGAGCACTGGTGCCACTTTCATCTGAAAGCGGGCAAGATTTTCTCGCCCAAAAGATGGTATTCGAGATGATGGAGAGTTACAACCAGCTTGTAGGGATCCCTCGTCTGCTCAGCCGGACCCGTTGGTTCTCCAACGCCAGTCTAAGTCGGGTAGTCGTGGGGTATCATCTCACCAACATAGATGCCAAGGCGCAGGGGTGGAAGCCAGAACACCAGCGGTGGGTGAGCACGTGTCAGCTTGACTATGTCAAGTGGACTAGCCATCTGCCGGGGTACTCTGGGGCTCCTGCCAAGAAGACGGAGGGATACCGAGCGGCGGTGACACACACGCCAAAGGATTCTTCCAAGAAACCAAGAGGGAAGGCCGCGGGTGGGGGTCTGGCTCGCAAGAGTGGACCCGCCAACCCCAAACAACCTACGCTGATGGGACCGCCAGCTGCTGTGCCGCCGCCGCGTTCTGGGATGTTGGAGATGCTTGCCAGCAAATTCAAGATGTCCAGATCCCCGGCAGCCACAAGCACAGTTACATCAGATAGCAGCCCGGAGCCCTCAACGTCTAGTCCGGCCACCACGTCGCCTGTGAGCAGCGTGAGCGCCGACACTAGTCCCGCGACGATGAAGGAGGTTGGGCGGTCTATCGCAGCTGCGATAACCGCCGAGGCCGCACAGAGCGGTGGGAAGAGGCGACGAAAGCCGCCGCCTACGTCACCAGCAACCAGTGAGTCACCCACTACCGGACAGAAGCGCGATCGGTCCGATTCGCGCAGCCCAGGTCGCGGAGGAAAGAGCCAGAAGACCAGCACTGGCAGGCTCATCGACAACCTACGCGACAGCGAACGAGTGTGGCAGGACCGAGCTACTCGGGCCGAGGATGCTCTCGCTGTAATCAAGAAGCAGCAACAGGAACTGCAGAGACGGGTCGCGGCAGACAGGACCGCCTACGAAAGTGGGCGGGCACTGTTGGTCGCGGACCGCGACAAGGAGCAGGCTCGTGCGACAAAATACAAGGCCGAGTGTCTTACTTTGCGCAAGGAGCGCGACGAGGCAGTGAAGGAGAGCGACAGGCTGCAGTGTGACGTCCATCGCTTAACCGCGACGGGCACACAGCAGCAGGATAAACTGGAGGTGGCTGAGCGCGACTTAGCCAAGCTCACCCAAGATGTTGAAACCATGCGAGCGGAACTGACTGTTCTCCGCAAGGATGCAACCTACTCGGTGCCTGGTGGAAAGCTGAAGGTGAAGACTACTCCCTGTCAGAGCGAAGTTCTATGGACTTCGGAGGGATCGTTGGAGGGCCGACCGGCCGTCAACAGTCAGCAGATGCAGAACGCTTTCCAGGCCGTTACTGCGACCCTAAGTGAGCAACGCAGAGAAACCATCGACGCTTGGAAGATGATGGAAGAGTACGTCAAGTCAGACCCCGAGTTCGACGTCTTCCCATGATCTACTCCTGTGCGCGTCAGGCGATGGAACAGTTCACCCAAGTGGTACGGCGCGAGATCGCGCCATGGGTACCTAGTTCCACGTCTACACAGGAGTCCGTTGGCAGATGAGTTGGGCTGTTTACCCACGCTGTCGCCCTTCGTTGGAAGTCGCCGAGATGGACATGAGTGGGGATTCACAGGTGGCGGTCCTGAAGAAGGAACTTGAGGGTGTTCGACGTGAGTTAGAGATAACCCGCGAATACGCCTCAGACCGGAAGCATGACGTGGCGACCATGCAGAAGTACGAGGGCCGCAATGCAGACAACGTACGGGAACTCACGGTGTCCCTACGTGGTGTCAGCGCAGGAGCAATTTGCTTGCTCGAACAGCTGGACGTAGAGCAACGGCCCCAGTTAGCCAGGGAGAGTAGAGCGTTGAAACACGCTCTACAGGAAATGTCGGACGCAGCAGCAACCGTGGAGCCACGAAGCCATGCCATCGGACAGGAGCAGCGGGTTAGGCGTGTCCTACCCTCCCTGCCACCGCCCGGTGCGACGAGCCAAGTGACTGCAGCCGCGACGACCACCACTGCTGCGACAGCCGTGATTAGCGCGACAGTGACCTCAAGTGTCACTGGGCCCGCATTCACGCAAGTCCAGCACCGTGAACCCAGTCTGGGATTGACAACAGCAGCGGAGGATACCTTGGACGAGGAGGAAGAGGACCGACTGCTTGCCCAGACGCCACCAAGACCCAAGACGAGGACGTCTTCCGCCGCCACCTCCGGGAGTGATCACTCTCGAAGTCCGCGCCGGTCACCTCGTCACCGCGGGCCACCTCCGCCAGGGGGTAACGCCACGGACTAGGGTCTAGTCGCGGGGTGCGCCCTGCAAGGGTGGGCCTGAGAGATGGACCACCACGCCCTCCAGTTACTCAGCGAGGCCCGACGGGGTGGATCGCGTAGCTGGTGTGGAAAGCGGTCGGCTGGATAAGTCGGTCGCGCCCCCGTGGCGTCGGACGCGGCGTCACACTTTAAGGATCGTGTTACTCTCACAGAATGGCGCGTTGTTGCCTACGCAAAGTTTTGTAGAATCCCCGGGCTTTTCAGTCCAAGAGTAATACGAATTAGTGGCCTTTCCCATCGCGTTCTAATTTGACTCTACACGGTCGCCCTGTACTCGTAGAACGCGATTATGTCCCTCAGATTCCCCTTTGTTGCACAGGATGAATGTTGTGAGTGTTTGTGTGCCCTGCCGCTCCCCGCGGCAAAGTGTATGAATGGAATAAAGTGTTGTAGCGAGCGGCCGTCGCGCGCAGCGACATGACAGAAGTGTGCCATCGCATCACTGGTATGAATGCGGTTGGACTTTGGGGGAGAGCGGTGGGGTGTTTGCATGTTTTGTTTGTATGTTTTCAGGCTTACCTGGTGCGGCGTAGCTTCCCGGGAGACGAGTTCTCAGGACAGGAGGGGTGGAGCGTCCGCTGGCAGACTTACCTGCGTAGTGGTCGCGCCGGCCTGTCGCTGATGTCCGGGCGCGAAGTGGAAATCGCCGACGATCAGGAGCCACCTGTGCCAGGACACTTGGATACACTTGGATATGGGTTGGGGAAGTTTCCATGCGAGTGTCTCACTCTCTAAAAAGCAGAGTGTTCCATCCACATGGAATCTGGGGGAGTGTGTAACAAATGTTGTTAGGGTCTCCAGTGCGCGGGTTCATTGTAGAATGACCGCAGAGTATAAACAACCCCTGTAGTAAGTTGCACTGGACTAGGTGATCTCCCAGTTACACACACCTTGATAGACTTGTTGTTTACTATGGCCACTATTAGGGCAAGAGCAGCCCGACTCTTATCCAGTGGCAAAGCGCCTGGCTCGGACTCCATCCCAGCTGAGATCTACAAAGAAGGTGGTATGGTCCTGACGGAAAAACTTCACCAGCTGTTTCTGCTCATCTGGCAGCACGAGACAGTGCCACAGGACTTTAAGGATGCCTCCATTGTGCACTTCTACAAACGCAAAGGAAACCGCCAAGTCTGCGACAATCATCGTGGGAATCTCCCTGCTGTCCATCGCAGGAAAGATCCTGGCAAGAATTCTACTCAATCGCCTCAGCGCACACCTGAGAGCCTCCTACCTGAGAGCCAGTGTGGCTTCCGGAAAAACCGCGGGACTATCGACATGGTGTTTGCTGCTAGACAGCTTCAAGAGAAGTGTCAGGAACAGAACACTGACCTGTACTCCACCTACGTCGATCTGACCAAAGCCTTCGACACTGTAAGTAGAGAGGGACTTTGGAGAATCATGGCAATACGGATGCCCAAGGAAGTTCATCGCCATCGTACTACAAATACACGATGGTATGCTGGCAAGAGTCCAGGATTACGGAGAGACCTTTGACCCCTTTCCTGTCGTAAATGGAGTGAAACAAGGTTGTGTCCTTGCCCCCCCCTGTTCAGCCTCATGTTCTCGGCCATGCTGACAGATGCCTTCAATGACGCCGACGTGGGCATCGGCATCAAGTATAGGACTGATCGCTCCGTCTTCAACCTCAGGAGGCTTCAAGCAAAAACCAAGGTTTCCACAGACACCATCAATGACTTCCTGTTTGCCGATGACTGTGCCCCTTTAATGCTGCTACAGAAGCTGACATGCAACACAGTGTTGCAAAAGTTCTCTGATGCTTGTGACAATTTTGGCCTCACCATCAGCACGAAGAAGACTGAGGTGATGCACCAGCCAGCTCCAGGGAAGCGGTATTTTGAACCGAACATCTTCATCAACGGGCAGAGACTGAGTGTGGGTGGATAAGTTTACTTACCTTGGTAGCACACTCTCCAGAAACGCCGTCATCGATGGCCAGTTAACGCCAGACTGGCGAAAAGCGAGTGCTGCCTTTGGCAGACTGTACTCAAAAAGACTGGAACAGAAGAGGGATCACCACAGAGACTAAGATCAAGGTGTACCGGGCCGTTGTTCTCACCGCACTTCTCTATGGCTGTGAAACATGGACAATTTACCAGCGTCATGCCAAAAAGCTGAACCACTTCCACCACCTGTCTCAGGAAGGTTCTCGGCATAAAGTGGCAAGACAGGATCCCAGACACTGAGGTACTCTCTCGTGCTGACCTGCCCAGCATCTACACCATCCTGATGCAGTCCCAGCTTCGCTGGGCCGGGCACGTGGCTCGCATGTCAGACCACAGGCTTCCAAAGAAACTTTTGTTTGGCGAGCTACAGAATGGCAAGCGTTCTCAAGGTGGACAAAGGAAGCTTTCATCGACACACTCAAAGCCTCGTTGAAAGCCTTCAACATTGATCACAACACATGGGAGCAGTCAGCGCAAGACAGAGGAAAGTGGAGATCAACTGTCCACCAGGGTGCCAAATCATGTGAGGCAAACAGGACGGCAGCAGCTGAAACGCGACGGCAAGCCAAAAGAACAGGGCTGCCAACCCTGCAACAGTTGCCACCATTCCCTGTCCTCACTGCCCGAGACTCTTCAATGCACGAATCGGCCTGACCAGCCACCTGCGCACCCACAGCAGCCCGATGTCACACCCCTAGGGTGGATGATAGATAGATAGATGGTCCTCGTCGTATCGACGGACGAACAACATTAGGGATTATGAAACAGTACTCACTCTCGAGTACTGTTGTAAGCCGATTAGCGGCAGTTCTCTCTTAGACGCTGGTACAGCAGCACATAGGATTGGCAACCTGCTACCTGAAAAGGAGCAGGTCCTTTACTATTTGTCTTTACCGAGGTTTGGCCTGTGGCCTTCCTCCCTCACCGTCGTGGACTTGGTCTGCCGTGGTTGAAGCGAAGGGGACGACCGTAGCTCAGCGTGTCAGCACTGGTGCGAAGTCCCTCCCCGTGTGGGAGGCCTTTCGTGAAACCCCGGCAATACACCCCACTACCTCGAGGCCGACCGGTGGCCTAGGTACGTGGTGCACGTGTAGTCTTGGAATACACGAGGAGTAGTCAGCAGAGGAACGTCTGCGGCACAGCTGGGGGTGTGCCGGGCCACGAGGCCGCATGCACCCCAGGTGAGTGTCACTGCTACGGTGGGTTGACACACAGGTAATGTAATTTGTTTACAATACATGTATATTGCCTTGCGAATGTGATGGACTTTGTACTCCACAAACAATAGCTATGGATATCATGCTTTCCAAACTTGTGCACAGCTTTGGAATGAACTACCTCATGACATTCAAATTTGTGATAATGTGAATGGTTTCAAATCTGGCGTCTTTTGGAAGATCTGGAGCTATGATCGGCCATGTGAAATGGGGGCCTTATGGATTATTGACAGACAGCGGCAGCCATGACAGTGTCATGTCGAGTAGTGTGATGTCATAAAGACGCCAAAGGCGTCACATGGGTTCAAATACTAGGGATTACCACCACTTTGCCAATTGGGCTATGTGTACATTAGAACCTTCAATCAAGACCACCTCTATAAAAAACACCGCCTCTTTTATAAGATGATTTATAAGAGTCCCAAGTCTTCATAAAAAAGACCATTGCAAACGTCCCTAAAGAGACCACCCCTATAAAACCACTTGACGCCTGTCCTTGGCCAGTCTTAATAGGGATGCTCTACTGAAGTGTGTGAGAATATCTGTGCTGTGCCATGGAGAGCATTATGTTCCCATTACCATAGACACTAATGTTTCATCCCATAGCTTTTGTATATTAGATGCTAAGTGAATTTTCAGTGATCAATGACTCAATTGAGATATACTTATACGAGCTTCAAGGCAAAGTTAATCTAGGTAGTTCTCCGTCTGCGCCAAGTATACTACATCCAAGCTCAGAAATCCATAGCATTATAAAAAATAGTAACTACACTGTCTATTATAAAAGAAACACAACTACCATCTGCTTCTATTACAGGGCATGTCAACCTACATCAATCTAACATATACCCTTTTGCAGCTTTCAATCTTTGATGAAAAGGCTGTAATATCCATGAATGATTTGAACTGAAGACTTGTCCAACGATCAATAGTGAGTCACACAAATTTAGTTTCACTTAGCAATTCGTGGACTTCTTCAATGCTGTCTCAGCAATGCTGTGCTCTCTGAGTAAGTTGGCAAAGGGTCAAAGTTCAACAGATTCCTTTTGAATGTTCAATCATTTTTCAACCCATTCTACTTTCTATATAATATATGTTTGACAATAAACGTATGTATATCCAGCTTGTATACAGTAAAATGTTAGTCCTTGTGTTGTAGTTCATTGAATATTCAATATGTGTACTTGGTACTTGGACTCAAGTACAATCAAAGCATCTTGGACTCAAGCACATTGGGAAAATCATCAATGTAATTGGTAATTGACTTAAGCCCAGCTGCAAAGTACTTGGACTGGACTTGAGGTGGTAAATTGTACTTTGACACAACTCGGATGAATATCAGAGCAAGAAGTTCAGAAGAATATATATAAAATAGATTAAATGATACTTTTAAGAGCTCCGGCAATGTACACAAATCTGACATTGTAAAATCAATACAGAGTTTTACCATCATCTGACAAGCTCTCATTGGTCAAGGAAGATGCTGCCATCAAAACTACTCCGATTGGAGCTATTCTTTTAAACATAAAATGCAAATCACACAGTTGCAAAGCATAGTACTCTATACGATTCATATTATGGCTGAACACAGCCGTGTTTTACCGTTTGTATACAGTATTAAAAAAAAGGGGGATAAATATACATTTTCAGAAAACATCAAAACTGTCAACCAACGTCCATGATTGGTCCTCATACTCCAATCTGTGCATTCCAATGTAAACTGCAAATATTCGCACATCAGCGAACTCATTCGGATATCACTTCCCTTACTCATGGATGATCCCCAAAATCCACGAGTGGGGTACACTTCCTTGTAATTTATACATTAGATATAAAGATTTAGAAATTTTTTTGCATCGTCACTCACCAAATTTTTCCAGGGGTTCCTTTTTTCCTAGGGGGCTGTCTTGGACATTTAGGAACTGAAACGATGTTGTTGTGAAATTATTTATTTTATCTACATGAGTCTTAAAAATGTGCTAGTTTAGTTATGTATACATAACAATTTGAAGCTTGACTCGTAGTGCTCGGCGATGGTGATGTAATTGAAAATAACACTATGATTATTGTTAAAGAACTATGAAGACCAAATATAATCTGTTAGTTCTACTCGAAATACAAAGAGAAACACCAGCAAGACATCACACCAATATACAAAAAAGAATGGTAATCTTACAAAAACTAACTCACCCAATTGCTCTGGCAATTCCAGCCCCTGGTTTCCAAGGCTTTTTTCTTCAGCTGGAAAACAAAGTTCTTTTTTTTTCTACATTAACAAATTTTGCTAAGGTGGCACTCTAGGATTATTAATTGACAGGATTGGCAACTTGGCCGCGAGATTCTGCAATGTTTGTTTTTTGACACATAGCACATGGCCCACATGAATATTCATGAGGTGAATCTGCGCATGCTCCACAGTGTCAACAAATATGGCTGACATAGCATAGAATAGTCATAGAAATATTCTTCAATTAAGCACATTAAGAGGTAAAGCAAAATAATATAGTTGTTTTATTAACTCATATAGTCATTAAAGTTGTAGGATATGCAGCTACCATTGTTTATGTTATGACTTCATTTGATAATAAGCAGTAAACAGGCCTTTCAAAGCCATATATGGGTCAAAGTACTAGTACTTGAATATATTAGAATGCTGTTTTGACATGGAGAGAATCAGAATTCGGGAATTATTGCATAAGTATTGCATGTAATATTGAATGAAAATTTGTTGATCTCAAAACCAAAACTTCACCAAATGCCTGTGAACATTTCATAGTTAAACATCCAGCTAGTATACTTCCTGTATTATCTGCAATCCTGTAGATCTATATTATCTGTCATGAATCTAACCATATCCACCAATATGCCTTTACAAATATCAGTATAGGGAGGGCCTAACCTATAACTGAGTCACGTATTTGTGGTTATCATGAATCCAGACATGTTCATGTTCTTTTGTGTACTTGTATTTTTCATTTGTTCATAGATT
>JAGTTF010005482.1:75055-90072 GCA_019095985.1 Streblospio benedicti | reverse complement strand
AAATCATTAAAATTATGCTAGAAATGGAATCGGTGACCCCTGTTAACCCCAAATTTCATGTATTGCACATCAATGTAGCTTAAAAAGTAAAAACATAATTTTTACGATATGCCTGGCGGCCATTTTGAAAAATTGTGCATAATTTGGATATGAGGGGTGATCTCACTTGTGTCCGTGGACAAATATTTTTCTATTGTCCTAAAGTACTTCCCTGCCAAAGAAAAAGCTTTGCATCATGACTTGCAGAAAAAAGTTGATTAAGTCCTCTACTATATCACTTGCAGATGAATATATGGGGGAGGTCGGGGCTGGTGGGAGGAGTTGGTTATCAGTGGTCTTGGGGGTGGAAGTCGGTCTATTCATGGGCGGGCGGGAGGAGTGAAAAAGGTTCAAATTAGAACATCTCCACCATTATGTCATGTGCGATTTAGACATGTGCATGGTGAGAAGTAATAACAGAACCAACGAGTAGTCTTTATTCTGTTTATTCACTGCCTGTGAGAAGCTCTCCCTCTGTTTATATACCAGCTACCAGCATGCCGGTGTGTGTGAGTGGTAGGCGGAGCCGGAAGCATGAGACTTCCGGCGATGCCTATGAGTCTAATCTGACTCAGCACTTTTGTAATATCACAGGACCTAACTTCCGGGTTGAAGCGGTACTGCGTGAAGTGCTTTGCCTCCCACGTTGGGTTTGAGCTGTATCTGAGTGGGAGAATGCTTGCAGCATCCTAACTGGCATCCTTTCCCCATGAAAGCTTGTTTATTGCTCGTGATGGTGTGCAGTAATTGTGTTTTAAACTTTTCATCTCCCATGATGTCATTGATGTTGAAGTGCAGGTTGGACAGAATTATTTTAGATTCATCTGGGCCGCTTTTGGATGGAACACACGTCATTGCTTTGTGGGTCGTATATGTCTTCCGTGTTAATAAGATTGAAAGATGCTACGATGGTGCCTGCATTCAAAGTTATTGACAGCGTTGGATTGAAAATTGCTACTGGCACTTTGTCGTTTTGTGTAGTGGACACTGAGTCGAGAACACATATGTCTTTATCTATGGTATTTTGGGGAGACAATTCCATTTACCCCTGCAATAATTTTGTTGTTGTGTTTGGACAACTTTGTAGGTATTATACACGCGTTTTGATGGGATTCTATACATGCTAGTGGCCAGTTATCATTGTGTAGTGACATTGTGTTGTTATGGTAGTCTAGAATTGCTTTATAGGCTTTGAAAAATGGCGTGCTGAGTATTAAGTTATGGTTGAGACTATCGAATACGTAAAATATAGCTGAGACTTGGTGATCATTGATGTAAAATTTGAGATGAACCATGCCTAGTGGTTTAATTTGATTGTTAGATGCAGAGCAGAAAATGGAGGTAGACGGCTGCAAGGTGTCTGAATTTTCAGGGAACAGCAGATGGAGAGAGGATTTGCTGGATTGCGTTCACAGCACTACCACTGTCTTCCATAGACATGCAAAATTTGTTGGATGAGGGTGAAATATGCGTACCAAGTTATTGTAAATGTTTGTGGAGACTATTGTATGAGTTGTGTCTTCAGCATAAGATTGTGGTATGTCTGTGTTTGTTGGTACGCTCATTCGTTTTTGTGTTTGGGGGCTGTGAATCATCCATTATAGAATTGATTTTCCTGTTTCTGTATGGTGTGGGGACCTCTGAAACCTCTGTCTGTTTTCATATGAGCGCGACCTACGTCCATCATATGAGCGCTTTCTGTATCCATCAAAGGAACGTCTCCCTTTCCACATCACGTGACGTACTTCTGTATCTGTATAAGGACCTGTTCCTATTGTTAGAGAAACGTCTGTTACGTGAGCTGCTCCTGTCCTGTTGTTTGTATGGTCTGTACTTATCGTTGAACCTGTTGTATCGTGATCTGTTATAGTAGTCTTGACATATAGCCATGACATCACTTTTTTCCTATATTCAGAGAGTGTTCAACTGTCTCTGTGGAAGTTTGTGTGTGACGTATGTTTGAGGGTACTGTACTGGAGTATTGGAGGGGGTTTACTGAGTGTATGTAAACTCGCCACCAAGTGTGATGGAGTATAATTTTCATATACTACCACCATTTGTTGTGGAATATGTTTTATCCACTATTTCTCTCTGATAAGAGAGTAAGAGTCAAGACTCTCTTTCTGAACCGTTAATGACTATAGGTAGGCAGGTAGAGCTGCTGTGCAAGCTAATGAGATTGGTTTATTAATGAAATAATGATTGACCAAGTTAAGCCAGAAATGGATTTTGTAATTTGTGTATCTTCAGTCAGCCTCTTGCTATGGGACCCGTACCAGTGGTCCTCTGAGATCTATAAACGCCTTAGACTTTGCCCCTGCTCAGTCTTAGATGTCATGAGTTCTCTTAACAAGGGTGGTCACTGCGCTTATGTACGGCCTTACACGAGAATGCTCTTGTCCGGCAGAGGGACATCCAACACACAAATTCTCCATGTTCTAAACAACCCCTTTTAAGAGATAGACAAACACAATATAACCTAAACTATTTATTTGGAACTAAATAAGGAAATAAGTTTACGGTTTGCCACACGCCCGACCAATACCATCAAACAGCACTTACGGTATCTTTAGTTCATGTCGAAAACAGCCAAAGTTCCGATTGATCAGGAGAATCTGCAAAGTCTTCGTCAATAATTAATTTCTAAAAGTGGCATAACTCTGCCTTGAATTGATTACGCTCGGCTGCTTGTCATTGTCCTCGCTCCATCCTCTCGTCCGCTCATCCTGTCTGCAACCTTAAAGGTTTGCTTTATATAGTGTCTCGGACGCTTGGTCATAGACTACTGCGGCGGCGATAATAACGAATCGCCAGCGGGATACTCTGAGATTCAAGATGCGTGACCGGCCGATGGTTTGTCATTAATAAGGGCCTCGGCGAATCGCTTATGACTGGGCCTCGTACCCAATCAACAGCGGTCAGTCGCGCCTCATGCATAACCACCAGACAATAACAGTTCACGCACCTGTCTCTACCCACCGTCTGCTGACCCTAAACTTTTGGTCATATTGGTTTCAATGTTTCTAGACTTATAATTTATTTCTCTTAAAATATATCAAAAGTATCGACATTGCAGACATACTCCGTCACAATCTCCCTTACTTAATTTTGAGCGGCCCCGCTCAACAACAAAAACAAAAAAATTTAAAATAAATTTGGAATGATTTTCTGGTGGGCTCGTTTGATGGTGGTTTGATCCAGTTTGTGGCAATTTTACATATATAATCAATATTTTACAAGCAAGAAATATAATAGTGGTTAGCACGTAGAGCTAAATATTTACATACATTTGTTGACCTTTTTTGATGGTCCATATCTAACATACAATACCTACACTTAAGTGTGATTATGTTATTCGAATTTACAAGTTAACCCTCATCAGTACATTTAGAAAAACACCTTAATCAGTACAATAGGGGTCCATGTGGACCCCAATCATTTGATGTAATTTTCTTTTCAATTCATGATCTTTCCGTGATACACATACATTCATATGTTCATTATGACTGTATCAGACAAAAATAACAAATTAAGAATTATGTTTTTATTATAAGCATATTTTAATAGGTCAAATTATCGAACAACCCTGTGTTTTCTGTACTCATCTTGTCCGGGGTCCATGTGGACCCCAATAAAATTTTATTCGTATTGGTCCTTATAAATAGCCAAATAAAATAATTTCTATTATTGATAATAGCAAGATATGACATGACAACTTCATTAATGGAATTCCATTAAGTCCAGTGGATTCATGTTATGGTGACCATAGAGCAAATATTTGTTACATACGTCCTAATATTTAACTAAATTATAAAGGCAGGACATAGGGTGACAACTACTTAAAAGGAAAAGAAGAAATACCATGTAAAAATATAGCACAAAAAAGGAAACCCCTGGGAAATATTTTACTGATTAGGTTAACCGTGTAACAGTGCGATTATTTTTCCTTTCTACTTGTCATATACATTAGTATCTCACATTATGTCGTGGTAAACACTTGGCCTGAGTGAATTCCTGTAGACATATAAAAGCAATTACAACAAAAAACACAAAGTGTACATTCATTTGGGTTAGTTCCGTGTGGTTAAATATAAGAATAAATATTTTGCAAAGATATACAGGAATGAACTTTACGTGTATTCATACACTATATCCATGTCCTGTCGATTCCCATATATCTGACATTAACTAATGTTTACGTAACTTAAATAACTATAACTACACTAATAAATAATAACACTAAAACATTCACATTCATATTCAATATAAAATATCTTAATTGTTCAAAAAATATTTACAGTGGAGTGTTTTCATGTTTGTTCAATCCTTTTGTGTCCTTCTTATCCCTCCCCTAACACAATTCGCGTGGCACCGACCGCGATCACATCAGTCCCCTACATAAGTTTATTATGCACGGAGGCCACATGGTCATGCAGTCGTTGCACAGGTTCCCCCGAACTCGGTGTCATCGATGGCAGGGTCCTTGCAAGCTGCATAGGTTGGCGGCATCGTCCAGGCGTGTTCACCCTGGCGGCATTGTCCGTGTGGCCGGGTGCATCTTGAGGTCCAGGAGGGCCGTTGTGGTCCGCCCTCTTATAACTACATGAGAACACTCTCATATACGGGTGTGGTTGTTACGTGTTGTGTATGTGGTGTTGAAGCATCAGAATGTTTCTTCTGGTGGGTATGTTCAGCCAGGACCAGTATGGCAGCGGGACCTACTTAGTTCAGCCCCACACGCCAAACTGACCTGCTGTGTCATGTGATTGTGAGCTCGGTCGTGACTCCTCGTCTAGTGGGGTTGAGAATTGTCTGATCGAGTGCTGTTAGAGGTCTGCAGCCCCTCGGTGTACGTCGTCTGGGTCGGGAGCCTAGGAGAACGCGCTCCCTCAATCATATTGGTGTGTCCAAGTTATCACACTTGCGTGAACATGTTACCACGATCTCAACATGGCCGGTCATCCGTCTCGTACTTGATAACTCTGGCAGTGGGTGTAATGATTAATAATATGCAGAGCCAGGCGTGTGTTGCTTTGTCTAACCCAGTCTTCACCGCTCCTTCATGTATAAGCTGGAGTTCACCATGATCAATCATCACCCTGGCTGCATCTCATTCACTATAACACCTTTCAGCAAGGGCTCTTACCTGCCCTGAACATGTAGTACTATGTGGCAAGAGAGAGAAAAACCTACCCTATGATCTCATCTATCTAATCTGTACCGATTTAACTAACTTCGACTAACCTACTACTATGACAGGTAGCTTCCGGCATAGCACTTATGAAACATCCCCGATGGGGTCAATTGGAAACTTAATTCTATGTCCTGCCATCGTCTCAGGCTATCCCCTCGGCAAGCTAAACACGGGTGCAGCTGACATATATCCGTCCCACTCGCACTTATCTATATCTCTACCCGTATCACCCGTGTTTTCTACAACCGTAATATCCAATCGGACAATAAACCGTATCATCCGGTCCTACCTTTAATCTTAACACCTAGTCTATCCATAATCGTAACATCTAGTCTATCTACAATCGTATCATCTAGTCTATCTACAATCGTCGGTACCTAATTTGCCGATAACACGCGTCCCCTTGCACGACTGACTAATAAGCTATATACACGCTAATTCTACTCAATATCCGTAACCGTGTACGCCTCATTCATTAACTCATCCTATCCTAGGTCCAGTAACCATATTCGTGTTCGTGATTCCGTCTTATCGTGCGCGACATTAGTCATATATTCCATCTGTTTCCATAGTCCATTTCCATTCCTATTCTCATTTGCTTTCCTATTCATATCCGCAGTACTAATCTCGTTTTCGCATTTTGGCTCTATACTTAGCCATAAGTATCTCTCACGGCATCAAGCCTCATCTTTCCTAACCTCAAAACTCGACTATTTCCCTAAGCCTTATCGCTCTATTCTTATCTTTTACGTCAACTATCCCGGTCAATTTTTGTATTGTCGCATCCAGTAGCTCTGGTATCGCCTCCCCTCCTGCCTACAGCGTGGGGGATGTTGAGGGGTGTAGCTCTGTCCTCCTTGAGGGTCCTGGGGGAAATGCCGCGTCGCCTCCGTGGTCACACAGGCAGGGGAAAATGCGATTGCTCGGGTCGATGTTACTGTGGATGCCCGCTGATATTGTCTTTGGACTGTAAGTGGGTTTTTAGTTAAGTGAATGAAGAGACATCCAGTTGAGGTTACTATCGCATTTATTCCTTTATTGTTAATGTCACTACCGCGATTAAACTAAAGTCCAGAATCCATGATACACACAAAACACACGCTAAAGTCCAGAAGAATGATTACTTAAGTTACTAAAAGGGGTGTACATTAACCAACGATCGCTGACGGCTGCCCCACTCTCAGCTTGCTCACACGGATACCTAGCCAGTCCAGCTAGTGAAACGGGGAGTAGAGCAGTCGTGTTATCCTAACTACACAGCTAACTGTAACTCAAAATAAATCCAATGGCCATGGCTGTTAGCAGTCTCAACATACAATGATTTTTACGTAGCCACACGACTGGGCTGCCAGCCGTATGGCCTCTCTCGTCTGTGTCTCTGTTTGCTTGCTTAGTTTTTGGGCTCCGTTCTCCTCTGCTTATATCTGCAGGGGATGCGGAAATATTACTCATGGGATTGGAATTTGAGGCTGGACTCGCATCATCTTCCGGGGAGCCGTTTCTAAGCATTACCATGACGGTGCCTGGCAACTCAGCATTTCTTTTCTTGTATGGGCTGCCTGTTGCAGCTTGGCCCTTCCAACCAATGGTGTGGGTTTTAGGAAGGTTGCCATGGTTTGGTTGGAGATACAAGGATGAAATTTGGCCTGCAGCCTGCAGCCTGCAACTCGCAACTCACCTTCATCTCATGGGTTCTTGACCAGCAATTTTAATAATAAGCAACAATCTTGTATGTTTGTTTTGGGCCAACCGACCAGGGGGACCGCACCCAACCCGTGTCCTCCAGGCATGCGCCAGTGCACGACAACCCTCGGTTTTGCGAGGATGTGTCCACATCCTAAGATGCAGAGCGCATGCCTGGGGCAACATGCCGGGCACGGGGAATCGCAGTCGCCCCAATCGCAGCTGCTCCACCTAACTACTTGACAGGCTATAACCCTTAAGAAAAAAGTTCTAACCGATGTTGGAGAATTACGTCTTAAGTTACACTTGCCAATCCATCGGTGTGGACCTCCATGTGCGGGATGATCTTACCCGCGGCATGTTACATGCCTACTGGTTCTGCCTGCCCATTTCCTAACATAGTATGACACCTCGAGGTCCCTATTATTGTACATAAAAATATTGAAAATTGGCATCACATTCCATATATACTCAACTAACCTAGACCTGGATTCTGGACGCCCTACACAATGTTATACAGTAATCATAATGTTTACAATATTACCGGTAGCTTTGTTAGTATATTTCCTATGTCACCTGACCCTTGATCGTGAAAAACTTAAATAGAAAAGGCCCTGCAGTGTCAGAGTGACAGGGTTAGTTGCTAATTGTTAGTGAATAAGGGGTCCTACTAAACTGTCTTTGATTACTTTCACTTTTAGTTCAAGAATAGAAGGTATTGTCACATCTATCATTATTCACAGTTCACTGAGGCGCTGGATCACAGCCGCCACGCCATGGTTTCTGATTGAATCAGTTCCGGGTTCCTGAGTTGTTGGAGTGTTCTCCCTGGCAGTGGCGCACCCCCGCTTCCGAATGAAGTCGTTCATTTTCACAACCACTTATCGCTTGTCGATCATCTCATCTGGTTGGGTCATCTCTTTAGCGTATTTCATTTCTTCTGCCCCGCCTAGATTTTGAAGGTTTCTTGGGGCTTAAATGATGGTATCGCTGTGGTGTTATGGATCACCTTGATGTTGCTTTTTGGGGTAGAGAGCCCCTTAATAGTGTAATCCATGTTTGTACGCGATCTTTTAAATTTTGAGTTGATTTCTTACAGGCTCACTAGGCTTTGAATTGGGTTTTTTCCTTTTTGTGTTCCCAGGGCTCCAAGGATTGGGGAACCTGTTCACGATGCTAGAGATTGGTAGAATCTCCCTTTTAGGATCTGTAGGACTGTCCATGTTAATCTGTCCAAAGTTGCGTTGTTTTCGCCGGCCCACAGTAGCAGTGCGGGCCTTTTGAGTTTTCATTTGGGGGTATAATGTACAGGGCGAGTTTTCATGTGATGTCCAATTGGTTTTCGTGAGTTGGTGAAATCTTTTATAATTATTTCTTATGGTTTGTTAGATTCTCTTGTTTTGGTTCTGCTGTCGCCGGTTGTGAATATAGGCATGGTGCGAGTGCTTTTATGAATGAGCTCATCTTGTTCTTTGGCTTTGCTTCTTTATTTATATTGTCCAATGCTTTGTTCGTATATTTCGGTGTGGTTGTGCGGTTGAAGGCCAACCAGATCACTACGCATCGGCTTGGTCGGTAGTCAGGCTCCATTTTCACCGTAATAAAGCAACATAATGCATTTTACCGGAAATCAGGGTAAACCAGCAGAATAAAGTTCTTCTACATAAAAATCAAAATATATTGTTACCTGCAGCCAGTTTGCACTTAAAAAGGTTCTATTATTCAAAGTATTGATGCTGATTCTTATTATCACACTTTGAGACCATAATATTATACATATTTTAAGAAATCTATCGAATACTCACCAGATCAAGATGACAATAATGCTCTTTATTATCGCCCTGTCACCTCTCTGCATGTCGAGAAAGCGCTGTTACTAATCTGCAACAACGTGCGGCTTGACTAAGGCTGATTCTCTGAAACCAGCATACATATGCATAAATTATGATAATGAGCTTGTGTAGCGCTACTCTTAATCACATCGCAGTGTCGCATCCGGTAGCTTCTGGTCACCTCTCCTCCTGCCTAACTACACAGCTAACTGTAACTCAAATAAATCCAATGGCCATGGCTGTTAGCAGTCTCAACATACAATGATTTTACGTGGCCACACGACTGGGCTGCCAGCCGTGTGGCCTCTCTCTCGTCTGTGACTCTGTCTGCTTGCTAGCTAGGGCTCCGTTCTCCTCTGCTTGGATGCGGAAATATTACTCATGGGATTGGAATTTGAGGCTGGACTTGCATCATCTTCCGGGGAGCCGTTTCTAAGCATTACCATGACGGTGCCCGGCAACTCAGCATTTCTCTGCTTGTATGGGCTGCCTGTTGCAGCTTGCCGTCCCTTCCAACCAATGGTGTGGCTTTCTAGGAAGGTTGCCATGGTTTGGTTGAGATACAAGGATGAAGTTTGGCCTGCAGCATGCAGCCTGCAACTCGCAACCCTCACCTTCATCCTCATGGGTTCTGACCAGCAATTTATAATAAGCAACAATCTTGTATGTTTGTTTTGGGCCAACCGCGACCAGGGGGACCGCACAGACCGCACCCAACCCGTGTCCTCCAGGCATGCGCGTATACGACAACCCTCGGTTTTGCGAGGATGTGTCCACATCCTAAGATGCAGAGCGCATGCCTAGCAACACGCCGGGGCACGGGGAATCGCAGTCATTCCCCAATCGCAGCTGCTCCACCTAACTACTTGACAGGCTATAACCCTTAAGAAAAGTTCTAACCGATGTTGGGGAATTACGTCTTAAGTTACACTTGCCAATCCATCGGTGTGGACCTCCATGTGCGGGGATGAAATCTTACCCGCATCATGTTACATGCCTACTGGGTTCTGCCTGCCCATTTCCTAACATAGTATGACACTGAGGTCCCTATTATTGTACATAAATATTGAAAAGCATGAAATCACATTCCATATACACTCAACTAACCTAGACCTGGATTCTGGACGCCCTACACAGTGTTATACAGAAATCATAATGTTTACAATATTACCGGGTAGCTTTGTTAGTATATTTCCTATGTCTCCTGACCCTCGATCATGAAAACTTAAATAGAAAGGCCCTGAAGTGTCAGAGTGACAGGGTTAGTTGCTAATTGTTAGTGAATAAGGGGTCCTACTACCAAACTGTTCCTTTGATTACTTTCACGTTTAGTTCAAGAATAGAAGGTATTGTCACATCTATCATTATTCACAGTTCACTGAGGCACTGGAATACAGCCGCCACGCCATGGTTCCTTGATTGAATCAGTTCCTGGGTTCCTGAGTTGTTGGAGTGTTCTCCTGGCAGAGTGGCGCACCCCCGCTTCCGCCGTAGTCAAGTTCATTTCCTTCTCACAACCACTTATTGCTTGTCGATCATCTCATCTGGTTGGTTCATCTCTTCAGCGTATTTCATTTCTTCTGCCCCGCCTATGATTTTTTTTTTAAAGGTTTCTTGGGGCTTAAATGGGGGTATCGCGCGGTGTTATGGATCACCTTGATGTTGCCTTTTGGGGTAGAGAGCTCTTAATAGTGTCACCATGCTTGTACGCGACCTTTAAATTTTGAGTTGATTTCTTATAGGCTCACTAGGCTTCTGGAATTAGGTTTTTCTTCTTGTTCCCAGGCCTCCAAGGATTGGGGAACCTGTCTTCACGATGCTAGAGATTGGTAGAATCTCCCTTTTAGGATCTGTAGGACTGTCCATGTTAATCTGTTTTCGGCCAAGGTTGCGTTGTGTTCGCTTCGCCGCGTCCACAGTAGCAGTGCGGGCCGTCTTTGAGTTTTCATTCGGGATATAATGTATTGTGCTCCAGTTTTCATGTGATGTCCAATTGGTTTTCTTCGTGAGTTGGTGAAATCTTTATAATTATTTCTTATGGTTTGTTAGATTCTCTTGTTTTGGTTCTGCTGTCGTCGGTTGTGAATATAGGCATGGTGCGTATGCTTTATGAATGAGCTCATCTTGTTCTTTGGCTTTTGCTTCTTTATTTATATTGTCCAATGTTTTGTTCGTATATTTCGGTGTGGTTGTGAGGTTGGAATACAACTATGACTACTTTGGTCGCACGGGGCGCGTTGGTCGGTGGCCGGGTGGATCATGTGTGGCGTGGTGAGGTGGCTGTTTTCCATTGGGGCGCCTCAGGGATGTTTTCTGTAATGTAGTTGCTTACTAAATTATATTATCAGTTTGGCTTATATTATCAGTTTGGCTTACATTCTCTAGTATTTTATTACTTGTTTTGCTATTACAATTTGTTATGTTTTATCTTTGTCTTTAATTCTTGCTTTACTTGATTATTTGCTAACCTGTTAACTTAAAACTGTTTAATTTTTTTTAACTGTTATAACTGTTATAATTCAGTGTTGTTCACGACAACCCTCGGTTTTGCGAAAATGAGGGTACTCATTTTACTTTTAATTACGAAAACACTACAAAATTCGGCCAAACAAGAAAACAAAAGCACAGCAAATCAATGTCAGTTCACGCTACATAAGGATGTACAGACATATATAACACACGGGGACAGACAATTGCACACAAAAGGGGTTAAATACATTAGCGGGTCAACTTCAACTATCTACTAAGCCACGGCCACTCTCCCACGTAGAGTATAATTTAGTGTGAAGGTCACACGCTATCTATCCTCGGGGGGGGGGCCAGGGGTGAGTTCCACACTCGCAAAGGGTATGACATCAAACAGATTGTATAGCATGCTAGGTATGTTGGGGAATAACTTTCGACCTGGTGGGAGAGGGCGCCGTGTTTGTTCCTCATTTGCGAGGGGGGGCGTTTCATAAAGCTGACATAATTTCTGACCCGAGGATACATGTTGGGCTGGCAAGGGTACGCAATCGTGGGCGGTGGAAAATTTTGAAAAGAATAAGTGTCAGCCTGTTGGCACAACGATCAAAAGGATCGCTTGCAGTCCGAGAAATGCTAATTTCAAGCTCATCAGACCGATAACATGTTCGTGCATTTGTATTATTGTTATAAGGTTGACAGGGGTGCACGATCGGGGCGGGACGTTGTCCCGCATACGTAAACATGATGTAGCGCAGAGGCCAGCCCAACAAACGTTAAATGTAGTTGCAACATAATTGATGAGTCACACTCGTCGGAGTATCCTGCAGGAAATCTTCAAAAGCTAGAAATACAAACTACATTCACCATTAAATATGTAACTAGTCTAAAAAAAAAAAAATAAAACGCAACCATTAACATAGTAAACTATATATATTTTATGTACATAATCAGGCCTGCCAAACACATTCTATGAATATAGCACACGGATAATGAACAATGAAATAGTTGGGGGGGCGTGCATGGGTAAAGTGCAAACCCTAGTTTTGTGTTGACCTGATAATTTGATACAGGTATGGCAATTAAAAGTAATAGCAATAACCGCATTAAGAATTAACGAAAACATCCGAATAAGCTTAGCAGACGGTTTGGTAGGCCTGTAATACTCTGCCACCATGTGTGGCTTCATACTTCGTTACCATGAGCACCGGGCAATGGCATGCTTTAGCTACATAGAATATAATCGTATGCATCATTGCCCAGTGTCATGTAAGTTTTCTCTGTCGTGGAGACATGAACCTGCTGCGTAGAGCTAAAACATTTAAATGTAATTACAAACTTATGATGTATTGTCTCCCCATTCCGCTGAAAATAAAAGATAAATTAGTTGCATTCATGCAAACCCTAACTGTATGACCCGTGCATAATTTAGAATACTTTTAACCTCAAGTTTTAATTCAACAATTGCGTAATTAGCTTCCACTGTGGTATGCTGATTCATTGAATAAGTCACTCGTGTTCATTAACATGGTAGGGGTGGGGTGTCACTAGTCAGTCCAAAAGTCAATATGTCATGCGTATCGTCATGTCATGTCGGGTTTCTGTCACTCGAGCGCGTAATGCTTGTGTTGATAATGAAAATAATGACCGCTATAAACCTGAAAAAAAAATCCGTAAGGCAATGCATGCCTGTAACACGTAAAAATGCCTGACAATGCATGTCCTTTGCCCGCTATAAAACAGAAAAATACTGCCAGGGCTTTGCATGAGATAAGGCAGGAAAGTGCCTGACAATGATGTCCGTTGCTCAGTGGAAACGAAACTGCCAAACTTTTCGCTTTAAGGCAGGAAAGTTTTTGCCTTATGATTAATGAAACCGTTTGTTTTTGAAAATGCCTATGATTAATGTACCGGGAACATGATTAATTGAATTCGCGCAGCTTCCCCTGGGTCGCGTAGATGGAACCCTGTGGAGTAGGGTTTGAGGGGGCGTACATATGCGCGCTCCACTTATTATACGCTTTCTACGGCTGCTTTAAGCGTCATTCCGAAGACTAGTCTTTAAAATTCCTCACACATCAAGGCAATCTCTTCCACAAATAAACCCAGCCTGGACACAATGGCAATACCATTAACCAATATGCATATTAACGCGTATATGAAGTAAATGACGTGTGAGCAAATGTGTCCGATGGCTGCTGCGCAGTGGTTTGAGTTGTGGGTTTGACGTGGATGTGTAAGGCGGAATAAGCGGGTATGCCACACGGTAACATCCCGTGGGGGAAGGATTGCTGCACCTCTTCTGCGATTCACATTTGCGTTGCTGTAGATATCCTGCTGATATCGCTGTATGCCATTAAGTAGTGCCATGCACTAGTTACTTGTACGCCTAGTTACCCACCTCGTGTGTTTTTGTGACTTGGACCCCAATACTATTGTAATATTGTCGCTGCTGTAGCGGTCAGTTAAATAATAGGATGCTAAATCTTATCGCTCAAATACCGACTCGAACTCAGGGGTCTACACACACATGCTCAAAAGGTGGGTGGGGTAGTAATCTGCTGGGTATAAAAAGAAAAAAAAAAAAATAAAATAAAATAAACCCACACGCACACTGGCCATGTAAATATAACATCATCCGGTAAATAGTAATGCTGCACGTATCCGTTTGGATTACGTCTTCTCTGCTAAGAGGTCAGGACTTCCACATAGGGTAAGTCATGAGTTAAGTATTATTCAGTAACCAGCCATATCCTAAAACCGACTATTATGTAAGTTATTCAAACCTGCCTGCCGGGTCATTATGGATTAGAAACTATCCAGATTCTGCTACGAGTCGTGATTATCAGCGATGTTCCGCGAGATTATCAATCTGGAACATTGTAAGTTATATGGTATAAAACCTGTGATGAGCAAATACATAGCATTCCCAGTGACCACGGATGTAATCATTATATGAAGATGGTTGTACATCAATCGGCTAATTCTACCTTGGGTTCTCAATGTGGGATGACAGAACAAATATTCAGTATATATTGGTAGCGAGAATCAACAACTTCAACGACCATTAAACACATCGTTGACTATTATCAGCATGCGACGAATGTCAAAAATGGTTGCTATTATCAGACAAGAGCTGTGGCTCATCACTTGGCCAACACGGGTATAATAACCCTAAATCTATCATCACCTGATTGATCATTATCACCGTCTCGTTGATCATATTCAACCCTAGATGTCACCTTCCCAGTGATCAAGAGACTTTTCTGTAACGCGTGTCAACGGACACATACGCCCAATCACTGCAACTCAAACATTATTTTGGGCCACAGCCTGAGCCGTTGTTCTCTTCTTTTAATTAAAATATTATAAAGTAGCTCCAGTCTTTGTAGATCAGAAACCAGGTTAATAATGAACACGTATAATTATAGCCAAGATGTTTGGTAAGATGATGATCGAAATAAGCTAAGTGAAGCCCTCAAAGCCGGCTTTAACAACTCCGGTCAATGTCGTTAAAGAGGTTTGAGACAGGGGGGATCCACTCTCTTCATATTTATTTATCTTATGTGTTGAAATACTTTCCATTTCAATACGAAACAATGATGAAATTAAGTGGGCATTAAGATAAATAAAGAATTTAAGCTAGCACAATACAAGCGAGCACAACTGCCATTTTATCGGATATTGAATCAATAAGACCATTATTTAGAGAAATTGAGCTTTTGGAGCAATATCCGGACTTGAGCTCAATAAAGAAAAAACGCAAGTAATGCCCTTTAGCCCTAATATTATTGATCATGATATTT
>JAGTTF010005482.1:64492-74955 GCA_019095985.1 Streblospio benedicti | reverse complement strand
GAAATATGGACATTGCTCCTTCAGACAGTCGTTATTTCAGGTTAGCATCGACAGATCTGAGCACCAAACAACAATTTTATGCACAGTTGATATCATCCTGATTGCACAATTCATGTACAAATGATGGAAGTAGTTAGTTGCATTTGGAAATAGAATGATCGTATTGGATGAGTGATATCTAAGTTTAGTGTTGTGCCACAATGAGTTGAAAATTTATTACATGCGCAACGTCAGGCCTTACAAATTATCAGAGATCACAATGCCAAAATGATGAGAGATGAGTCACCCAAAAGAATGACTTCAATGATAGAAATTGGCGACATATGATTTTGGAGATGCCCAGCAGTAGACGATCCCAGACTTAATAAAAGTTACAAAAATCTCAGAGGGGGTCCGTTCGGGTGATATGAAGAACACCATATCAAGTGGTCTTACAGAAAGTTCAATCGGGAAAATTCTAAAATAATTCTGTCAGTATAAAGCAAATTGTCAGACCATGTTTGTTTGACAAACAATAGTATGTGTCCAAATTAGTATACATATAATTCCTAAGGAAATATACAGCTGATTTACACAAAACAATTATTAGAAACTCGGTGGCGACGGACGATGTTATCTGAATGTATAGCGATGTTGAAACGATGACGGAGTATGGATTATCCACTATTGTGGCTAAAAATGGTTAATCTGACTCGCATTCTCCTTTAGTGATTGCATTACATGATGTGATGTACAATGCAATAGTACTGAAAATGTCACCATGAGATTTGAGCTGACACGCCCAAGACGAGATGTCCGGTGGCGAGGCGTAGATCTTATGACCAACCCTGAGGGTCATGGCGAAAAGTAACGAAGAGCGGTATGTTACCTGCTGTGGTTATGATACTCAGGTTACAACAGCGCCTCGTTCAGAAATGTTGCGATACGGTGATATATACCGTCAAAGAAGCCAAATTTAAAAAAGATCTCAAAACCAAATAATATTATATATGGCATTTTATGAACTTGTTAAAAACTTGTGTATATGATTGAGGTGTATGGCATAATTTGGAATGATGAGTGCGTTAGGGTTCTCCACCGCTATGGTTAAAATTGGTTGATTCAACGCACATCTCATGATGATTGCACTCCAGGGTGGACTGGACAGTGTAAATGTGTCAGGGATGCCATCACGAAATCTGCGGTGACACGCCAACAGGGAAAGCTGCCCGGTGGCGAGCTTCAGGTTCCATGTCCAGCCCTGTGGGTCATGGCGAGTGCACAAAGTGGTCGTTACCTGCTGTGGTCATGACCTTCAGGATATAACAGTGATCACATTCTGGAAAAACTATACATTGGTCCATGGACGCTGATGAATACAAGATCAGAGCCTCTGACAGAGGATAATGACGAAATTAGACCTAACGGGAAGCTACAATTGAAAATTGCTGTAAAAGGAACATCAAAATAATCTCGATGGTTGACATTGTCGCATCCGGTAGCTCTTGTATGGCCTCTCCTCCTGCCTACAGCGTCGGGGTGTTGCGGGGTGTAGCTCCGTCCTCCTTAAGGGTCCTGGGGGAATGCCGCGTCGCCTCCGTGGTTACACAGGCAGGGGAAAATGTGATTGCTCGGGTCGATGTTACTGTGGATGCGCGCTAATATTGTCTTTGGACTGTAAGTGGGGATTTAGTTAAGTGAATGAAGAGACGTCCAGTTGAGGTTACTATTGTATTTATTCCTTTATTGTTAGTGTCACTACCGCGATTAAACTAAAGTCCAGAATCCATTGTACACATAAAACACACGCTAAAGTCCAGAAGAATGATTACTTAGGTTGCTAAAAGGGGTGTACATTCACCAACGATCGCTGACGGCTGCCCCACTCCCAGCTTGCTCACATGGATACCTAGCCAGTCCAGCTAGTAAAACGGGGAGTAGAGCAGTCGTGGCGGGGACCGCGCGCCGCCGCTTTTATGCTAGCGGCTCAGGCATGCGGCCGCTAGGCGGCAGGACAGCGGCGGCGCTCGCCCGGTGGTTGGCCCGTGGACACTTGCCTTATTTGTGTTTTCTAGGGGAAACGCGGCAGGTGAGCCGTGTCCAGGACTCTGCGTTAAATCGGGCACGCGCGTATACGACAACCCTCTTGTTTGCGAGAATGGAATTCCATTCTAAGGGACATGTACAGCGCGCGCCCGATCCCGCAAGCCCGGGTCACGACAAACCCGGCGCACCCTGATCGCTACTTATGATATTTACTTATCTTGGCAGGTCAGAGCCCCTTTTTAAAAGAAAAGCTAACCGATGTTGGTGTTATCATATATGTTACATTTTCCAATCCATCGGTGTGGACCTCCATGTGCGGGGTGAGATCTTACCCGCATCATGTTACATGCCTAACTGGGTTCTGCCTGCCCATTTCCTAACATAGTATGATACTTCGAGGTCCCTATCACTGTACATAAATAATGAAAATCGATATTACATTTCACATACACTCAACTAATATAAATCTGGATTCTGGACGCCCTACACATTGTTATATATATATATCATAATGCTTACAATATCACCGGGTAGCTTTGTTAGTATACTCATTTGGTCGCCTTCCCGAACTCAACACTGAATTTTGAAAAATGGCCCTAATATGGTTCGGCAAGGTTAAAGGTTAGTAGCCTATTGTTAGTCAGAAAATAAGGGGTTTTTTACTACCAAACCGTTCACTTTTCAACTGTTGCACTTTCATATTCTGTTCATTACTCAAAAGTTCACTGAGACACTGGAATACAGCCGCCACGCCATGGTTCCTTGATTGAATCAGTTCCTGGGTTCCTGAGTTGTTGGAGTGTTCTCCTGGCAGAGTGGCGCACCCCCGCTTCCGCCGTAGTCAAGTTCATTTCCTTCTCACAACCACTTATTGCTTGTCGATCATCTCATCTGGTTGGTTCATCTCTTCAGCGTATTTCATTTCTTCTGCCCCGCCTATGATTTTTGGGGCTTAAATTGGGGCTTAAATGGTGTTATGGATCACCTTGATGTTGCTTTTTGGGGTAGAGAGCTCTTAATAGTGTCACCATGCTTGTACGCGACCTTTAAATTTTGAGTTGATTTCTTACAGGCTCACTAGGCTTCTGGAATTAGGTTTTTCTTCTTGTGTTCCCAGGCCTCCAAGGATTGGGGAACCTGTCTTCACGATGCTAGAGATTGGTAGAATCTCCCTTTTATGATCTGTCTTTGAGTTTTCATTCGGGGTACGTTGTATCGTGCTCCGAGTTTTCATGTGATGTCCAATTGGTTTTCTTCGTGTGTTGGTGAAATTTTTATAATTATTTCTTATGGTTTGTTAGATTCTCTTGTCTTGGTTCTGCTGTCGTCGGTCGTGAATATAGGCATGGTGCGTATGCTTTATGAATGAGCTTATCTTGTTGTTTGGCTTTTGCTTCTTTATTTATATTGTCCGATTTTGGTGTGGTTGTGAGGTTGGAATACAACTATGACTACTTTGGTCGCACGGGCGCGTTGGTCGGTGGCCAGGTGGATCATGTGTGGCGTGGTGAGGTGGCTGTTTTCCATTGGGGCGCCTCAGGGATGTTTTTCTGCAACATATTGATCTGCATATGGTTTATATACGGTTTGGTTTGCACTGTACTTATAAAAAAAATCATTACTTTGCTTTTTTAACTTTTTAACTTATTGTGCTTATCATTATATTACTCTGCCTTTTTTTATTGTTATATATATATATATGTAACCCTCTTGTTTGCGAAAATATGGTATATTTTAATTATAATAGCGATACACATACAAAAGCTAACAAAAATCAAACCACTGCAAACTTCAATAGCATTTAATTGAAAACAATCAACGGCAATCATGCCATGCATAAAACACCAATCAAGCTTATATATACAATCATGCGGACGTTTGGGACCCCACACAGGTGAAAGGGGCTTCAAGCCCGCCTGTGTGGAGCAACCTAATCGAGAAACGTATTTGTTGGCCAAGCACCCGAGGTGATTCGCATACCGTGGCGCACCGTGTGTGTCCATCGCGAACGCCTTACGCCTATCGATCAGGTTACCATTACCACAACGGTTTGAGTGCCTTTCTGCCACTTTACCGTATGCAAGCAGCGGCGAACTCCACTTCAGACATATAGTCCGAACTACTTAACAACAAATATTTACAGTCTTGCACATTAAAAACATAGTATAATACGAATCATCACGCGGATCTCTATCGAGTGGATGCTGATAGGTCATGTACGGTTTGCGCTATTGATCTGATTTGATTGAAGACGCAATCAGCGCCGTACTCAGAGTTATATAGACGTATAACTGACCGTAAATGGCGGCGTATCCCAACGACATAATGGGCGATGGCCGGTGTAACCCCCCCTTTATCCAGTGCCCCTTGAACATAGGGCGTCGTACAACGCGGGCATTCTCCTTTCTTTGTACAATACAGGGAGGTCCATGGGTTAATCGAGGGGTTCAAGGCACAATCACGGACATGCGAACATGGTTCCTTTTCTGAACTCTCATGGGGGCACGTCCAACAACTCCATATAAATTTGTAAACGCATTCTCGGTGTATCGTAGCGAGGCAGCAGGGCATAACGTCTACGGACAAACTCCGCGAGTGAGTGTCCGGATGGAATTTTCTTAGCGGGCCGTCACAAAATACGCACGAGCGCGACTTGACCGCGCCGTGCATCAGGTATTGTTCGTCCCAGAATGCGGATTCCATGGATCGGAACTCCTTTGCCCGCTTCATGCAATCTTGCAGGTCGCATAGCATGTCATTATGCCATTCGGCACTGGCAATACCGTATATGGTATGCAAACTTAACTTACCATTTCTGTGCAATAGAATCTCTCTGAGGTGTCCCCATGGGGTTACTGCTCCCAGCTGGATGATTTGTACCAGCTTTAGGAAGCGGAACACGTTCGCATTTGTGCATAGGTTTCTTAATCCCCACACTATCAGGTATTCGGACCACAGGAGATTGGCCGCATGCAAGAATTCCCCAACCCTGCGCTCCAGGAAGGGTGAAAAGGGGTAGTCGTGGAAAATGTGTGATGGGTCACCACTCAAAATTCTGCATGCGCACAAGAATACGGACATATCCAGGGCTATGGTGGGTCTGTGGAAATCATGCAAAGGAGGTTCATGAGGGGTCAGCGTATTGGCAGTTGGGGTTGTATTGTGTGACGGAAAATGCCGCGCCGGGTGACCGAATGGTAATACTAAATTGGGATTTGCTACTGTAACTATGTCACACAGCCTGGCCGTTTTTCCCGACGCCATTGAACTAGATTGCGCATTATTTTTAATCTCTTTAGGTGTCATATACACAGGTACCGGAATGTGTAGTTCATTCCCTGTGTTATATTTTAACATAGCCTCAAAGAAACGTGAACGACTCGCTAGTCGCCCTAGCTCTTTCCGTGAGGCGTAAAATTCGAACGGCGCGGACGTGTGACATAGGCCCAACCATCGTCCAAGAGCCTCAGGAGAGGTCGTACGTGAAGTCAGGCTGTTAGGTCGTCGGAAACCTGCAGCCGCTAAATCTCCTATTATTCCTGCATCCATTCTAAGGACTAAAACACATATATATACATGTAATTAAAGGCATTAAAACGCAGTCACAAACTATATATACATATTATATACACAACCAGGCCCACCAAACGCATTCTACGAATATAACATATGCACAACAAATAATGAGCCGTTTCAGGGTTGTGCATGAGTAAAACGTAAATATCATATGGCTCTAATTTGGTGATTTGGCATAGAGGTGGTTATCAAAACGCATCACGAAGTTAATGAAAATATCTGAATGAGCTCGTCAGACGGTTTGGTAGGCCTGTAATACAAGCCCATGGGTGTGGCTTCATATTTCATTACCATGAGCACTGGGCAAAGGCATGTTGCAACTACATATTTTATCGACTACCGCTGACACCGTCACATCGTGGGCGTCACGCATGTGTGCCATGCTTGCTATCTGACCAGCCCGGTGGCCATATACCACAAATCCGTTCGGTAGTTCTAGATCGTATTCCCTGGCCAGATAGCTTCCCTTTCCATGTTAGTGACACTGACGCAAACAATCCGCAGCAACTGGAGATATTTTTAACAGTTAGTGAAGGTACATTGATGTTATGCATGTATCCTTTCGCGAAACGTAGCGTGCACACGTTGAATTTTTGCTACATGCGTGTCACCGGTGATAACTATAGCTAGCCTTGATTTACAGTTTAAGCACTCCCTTATTTTAATATTACGGTAAGCTTTGATAGACACGAACGTGCGTATGAACATATAGACGAGAAATGTGGTACAACAGGTGAGCACTGCTATAGCTACTAACTTATGGTCTTCGCCCAATTCACCATCAGTCCGGGGCATCGGTGTGGAGTTGTCAGCAGAGGCCGAGGGGAATTAGTCCCTGCGGTGCCATGGCTACCATAGCCAGGTTCCTGACATATAGCCTATAACCGAAGTACCCTACGCACACGGAAAACTAAGTTTTTTAGATAGCTTATGGAGTATCTTTTGAGGATCAATGGAGCTTCCTATGAATTTCCTTTGACAAGGACATTCTACGCGACAATTTTCAAAATGGCCGCCATCGGTGTGCGTAAAATTGTAACTTCACTTCTAGAAGTGATAGAAAGATGAAACTAATGTCAAATTTAGGGTTTTCCGGTATGAGAAATTCAAAAAACACCATTTTGATATGATTGGATAACTATAAAATTGATTTTGTTCAGAATTTTCAAAATGGCCGCTGCCGATACCACAAAAATGACGTCTCAAGCTTTCAATATGATAAATAAATGAAACCAATGTGGTGAATTGTGTTTTATTACAATAAATTGACAATACAGGGCAGAAATTCAACTTAACATGAATTCAGATATGTGAGACAGGGAAGACATGATAGTGAAAGTGAGGCTTGTCATTGCTCAGAGGACTTCGTCCTCTTCCGAAGAGCAGCCATCAAAGTCAATATTTGTGTCAAATCTTTTCCATCGTTCTCATCAGTTTCACTATCTTCACTTTCACTGTCATCTCTTTCTTGATTGCCAAGTAGATCAATTAAGTTTTTAGGCAGAATAGGCCCTTCTGACCACTGAGGTTCCAATCCAGAATCAGATTTTACCCAGCCATGGTTGGTTGGACACGGAAAATCACAATATGGCTCATGGGCACGCTTAAATTGACATGTTCTAAAATTCACTCTTTTTATGTGTGGTATGAGAGAATTTCTGTGTGGTATGAGAGAATTTCTGCAAGGAGGTAGCTTTGAAAGGTCAACTTTTACGTTATTGTCAAGAGTAGTAACATCTCCAATCATACCCTTTAGCATTTCAGCTCTCACTGTATCAATGGATATAATTTTCTTAAAACCATACAGAAGACAAACAAAACTTTCCAGTTCTTGGATCAAAGAACTTTCGATGTTCCAAGAACAGCCTAGACGTCTAAATGTTTCCAGATATTAGGATTTCCTAGCATTTTCTTAAGTGGTATCACTTTACCCTTGCCTTTAAATGCACAATTGGCATCTTCATCTGTGAATACATACACACCTAAAATACTATTACAATAATCATTGCCTAATTCTTGTGCCGTGTCTGAAATATTAATCATTTGACCACCACTTCTTTCCAACAATATAGGGATAGTGAAAGTGTGTGCATAATACAGCAAAATAAAGTAGACATCACTGTCTTGACATTTCACAACAACCTTATCATAACCCTGATCTTGTGCATATTGTATGTACAAAACTATTCTTGTGTGTGTCTCCTGGTCGGATTGAATAATGTGCACTTCCTCCTCGCTTGTAGCTTGTAGTTCATCGGATGTGAACTAGAACGCCTTCCCTTCAACAACGAGAAAGACCATTCTATTCTTGCCACACCTTGTGCATCAGAGCAAATAGCTGTTGCTTGTTAAGGTCATTTTTCAAAAATGATTTGAAGTCTGCTGGCCTTCTTGTGTTGATGCCTTCAATGAGTAAAGTGTCTCCACATCCTCTACGCTGTCTTTCTTGACATTTCACAGAATCTCTGAGGTACATGTCTGTAGAGAAAATCACATCTCCGTGTTGAGGTAGCTGGTTCAAAAAGTTTTAAGCTTATGTTTGAATGTTTCTGGAATATCAGTTAAAACATACAAACGTGCATTTCCATCTTCAATGAAGAGAATACTACCATGGTCAAGTTCATTGTTGATTTCACAGCTCACATCCTTTAACAAGACTGAAACCATTTTTGATTTAACAGTCTTAGCCATGAACCCATCTGGAGTGCCAAGAGCATGTGGTACAGGGGTCAAACAATATGTCATGAGTTCCTTGATGTCAATTGGAGTGTCCAATAACTGCGACTTGACAAGTAATTGAAAGGCCAAATCTCCTTGCTCCTGATATTGTATCATTTTCCCTTGGCTTGATGACAACTTCACTTTTTCATTACCAGATTCCATTGTACGCAATTTCAATTTGGGAACTCCATCATATAACTCCCGTTTGAAATCACTAGATTTTGTCAGCCTTTCATTTATAAATTTTATTTTTTCCAGGTGACCTTTGTCTTCAGCTTTCATCAAGTCTCTTCTTCTATTTCAGGTGACACTGCTGAACCAGAGGAAAGGACATACAACTTCTCTTTATCATCAATCTCAAAGGGATTTATGTATCCATCAATAGCACCTTTTCCCTAGATACTGCAACTTCTCCACGAGCTATTTCAGCAGGTGAAAGTTCATGATGAGAATCTTTAGCATTTTCAGCATCTTCTAACAGACCACACATATCTAAGGTTGCTTCATAGTACTTCGCACGCTCTGATGTTGTTCTTATCCATCTCTGAAAAGCAGCATAGTTATGTAGCAAGCCTGTTATGCCAACTGGATTTGCACCTGTGAATGGGACAAGAAGTATTTAGCATAACCAGTATTCCAATAGAAATAAACATTGTTAATGCTCACTTTATGATAAGATATTATAGCATTTTAACGTAGTGATATTTACACGTACCTGATTTGGATTTGCAGAATCGCATGAAAGTTTCCTCCATTGTTTTATCAGTAGCACATAGATTTCCTGGAATCATCGTTCATGCCACAGAGATAACACCACTCTCTAGTAAACGGTATGCTCCTGGATGCGTTTTCTCTATGTTTCGTAAATAAACATCAAACCATGTCAAGAACCGGGCATAATTCGGATTGTTTAATTTTCTTTTTGGCATTTTGAAATCACTAGTGAAACATGAGGAACAACTCAAGCATGCCCTGGCAGTATTGATTTTTCCTATCTTAAATTGGATCAATAAAAGTATTATACTAGTGTAGGAGCCAATCTTTGAATATCATGTTCAAAGCTGGTTTCATTTTTATCATATTGAAAGCTTGAGACGTCATTTTTGTGGTATCGGCAGCGGCCATTTTGAAAATTCTGAACAAAATCAATCTTATAGTTATCCAATCATATCAAAATGGTGTTTTTTGAATTTCTCATACCAGAAAACCCTAAATTTGACATTAGTTTCATCTTTCTATCACTTCTAGAAGTAAAGTTACAATTTTGGGCACACCGACGGCGGCCATTTTGAAAATCGTCGCGTAGAATGTCCTTGTCAAAGGAAATTCATAGGAAGCTCCATTGATCCTCAAAAGATACTCCATAAGCTATCTAAAAAACTTGGTTTCGGAGGATCATGGGCGCAGGAACCTACCGTAGCTCCCGACGTGCCGTGCGCATCAGGCCTAATCCCTCATTCGTGTCCGCATTTTAGCTTTACTAATTATCTTTAGCGATTACATCATTGGTGGAAGGCAACAATACCGTATCTTCTGTTATGGGATCCAGGGAAATTTTAAAGCGTCAATAACAGAATTCATCACATGTATTTGGGCAAAACTAACCAAGTGTGCCAAGTTTATTACATCTTGTTCATGACAGTTACTTGTAGCCCTGGGTACAAAAACATTCTCAAAAAGCCATATTACAATTACAGGGTAAATTAATTATCATAAAGCGTGGATTACGGACTATTCTTTCGTCCACGTCGCATATAAGCCTCAATTCTTGTGCCGTGGTCGATATGGCAAAAGTTGCGTTAGAGATGTACACGGCTCCAGGTGGTACACTGCCGCTGAATATTCTGTAATTGCACTTTGTCATTGCAGCGTCCAGGTTACCCAGGTAGATGTCCATAAGGCAAGTGGTGTCAACCACGTTGTGCATGGACATGAGGGGAACATTTCCTTATTCCATCTGCCAGGCACGCCCAGAAACTCTACTTCCGACATTTCATTGTATAAATGCCTAGATTTGGTCACTATTATTAAAAAGGTTTGTCCACAAATAATTGAATGTAACCCTCATCTGTAGGTGGCCTAAGGCGGGGTGAATGGGCGCTGGGAGCTTGATAGTGAAGCTCAAAAATATCCAATGCTGT
>JAGTTF010005482.1:46358-58486 GCA_019095985.1 Streblospio benedicti | reverse complement strand
AAAAATTTTCAGAGATGAAAAACATAAAATGTTGTATTTATTTAAACTTTGGCCAATAAAAATCAATATTTTGGGTTTCCCGGGCCCCGACAATTTAAAAAAACCCCCCAAGTTTTAACATTTTATTGTTTAAAAAAAGTGCGGAAGTTTGTTTTTGATAAATAAAATGTACTCACAAAATAGGCTGCAAACGTGGAGATCTAAGACTCTACACCCCGAAAATCCAATGTCAGGGTTTTTTATTGATTTTCTTTTGAGAAATACGGTTCGGTCTGGCCCCATCTATGGAAAAATCTTTTTTTGATCAATAATCTTTCAATTGAATATTTTTATCAAGGATACTAATTTTCTTGTATGGCAGATTCCCTGATAAACTCTTCTGTGGTTATTAAAAAAACCCACCACAAAGAGCATGTTTCAACGGTGTTATAGATCTCATAAGGAAGATTTAAAGGGGGAGTTTTATATTAAAAAGTCCACTGCTCCCCTTTTGTGTCGTCTGCCCCTGCTTTTTTGCTCTGCTGCAGCCAAGTTGTCTCATGTCGGACACAAAAGTGCAACATAAATTTTTAAATCAAAAACTTCAAACTTTTCCCTTAGTCCGAAAAATTTTTTCCCTGTCAAACTTCAGTACTTTGTGTACTAAAAAAAACTTACACCCAAAACAATACCCAAATTTACTTTGTAAAATTAAAATTGAAAGTGCAGCTATCGTATTATTAAACCAAAAGATGACATTGACAATTGGCGGCCCCCAAAAATTTTTTAAAAAATTTTTGGGTTCCGGGAGAAGTGGGGAATTTTTTATTTTTGTAGAAAAATTTTATTGCCAAAAAAAAATAAAAAATTAAAATTTTGGGGGTTTTTTTTTAAAGATTTTTTTCTTAAATTTTAATTTTTAAAAAAAATTTTTTTAAAAATTTTTTTTAAAAATTTTACTTTTTATAAAACCCGTAAGTTTTAAAATTTCCCAAAAGCCCATGGTAAAAATAAAAATTTGGAAAATTTTTCTTAAATTTTTAACTTTTTGGCCAAAAAAAAAAAAAAAAGGGGTTTTTTTAAATTAAAAATCAAATCCAAAATTTTTAAATTTTCCCCCAAAAAAAAAATCTTTTTTTCCCCCCCCTTTAAAAAATAAAGCCCGGGGGGGGGTTTAAAAAAAGGGGGTTTTTTTTTAAAAAATTTAAGGGGGCCCTTTAAATTTTGCCAAAATTTTGGCCCCCTAAGGGGGAAAAAAATAAAAAAAAAAAATGTTTGTATTTGACTTGTAACCAGGGTATCCGGGTTTGGTGTGCATTCCTTCCCACTTGACTTTCCACCTGTCCATTTCTGGTCCAGGTCGCTTCTTAAGAGGTAAGCTCACTACGAAATGCTGTTTTAAGATCAAGCAACTACATCCTCAGACAGCTCAGTAAGCTTAGTTGGTATGAGGTCATTTGTAACTGATGTCAAACAGCGAACACAGATTGACAGTTTGAAACTCAGTGGTCTCATCTGCAAGCACTGAGATAAAGTCAGACTGGTTAATATCATTAACAATCTGTTTACGGATTATTGTTCCTGTGCAATCAATCAGTTCATTTTTGGGTAGTAGGATAGAGATATACTTGCATTTTGAGCAGCATTTTTCAAATGTTCTGATAGATGCGAATCAAACTTATTTTCCAATCAACAAAGAAATTGAAATTACCATCTTCTTTTTGGTAGTCTTATTCCAATCACCACGGAAAGAAATCCCTCTTTGTCCTAGAGTAATAACAATGTCCAATATGCTGAGAATGACATTCTTGTTATGCTCTATTTTCTTTTTGTATGCAGTGCTTTGTTGGGTTAATATGTTTTCTTGAACTCCTTCGACAACACATTCAAAGTTTTCAGCTCTTTCCAAAGCGCACTGATGACCCTCACTCTCTTGATGTCTCTTCAAAGCACCACGTGAAACACCACAAGCATTTTTCCAATCTTTAAATGGCTTATCAACAAACTCAGAATTAAATTTAGAATTAGCAAAACAAAGACAAATTTTGCAAAAGGCAGCATCCAAACTCTTCGAATAGCTAAGCCAAATTTCGTCTCCCCAATCTCGGCTGTATCGTCTTTTGTCCTTATTGGTAGGAAAAGATATCAATGTTGGTGTCCATTTTGTACTGAGGATGTGTTTATACACGTTTGAATGGAGCACTCCAGCAAGTTTTAATGATGCCTAGTAAGCAATATCATGTTGGTTGCATGGTATTGATTGTACCATATCTGCTGGTGATGTGTCTAGTGGTTGTGTAATGTCCTGTCCTGATTGTATATCTCGTGCCTGCTGTTGGGATGATTGATTTACATGGAATCATTGATCCCTGAGGCCTGGGGATCCAGGCGGAGTACACTATCCCTTTGCTTCTATATATTACACCAAATCAATCAAAAACATTAATACATAAAATGGTGTCAACATCAATAGATAACATGTATTTATAATTTATCAATTTCAAATTGAAAAAGAAATCAGCAAGCAGCTTACCATGAGCTGCAGTGATTGTTGAGGCAACCCTTTTTGTTGAACATGTCTCTGATTGATTGTTGGTTCTTCTTCCTTTTATGAGAAAGGCATAGATGGCATTTGGGATTTTTCACATAGTTTCAGAGGTACAAAGTGTTCATCTAAAATGTGCCCAATATATATGCTACCACCCTGATCATCTACCTTGCGACAAGCATATTTTTTTTCACAACTAGATTTATTCACTGGATTAAATGGAATCACTGTTATGTTCATCTTGGTCATTTCTGCTAAGCCTTTCATGGCCCGATCATCATCAACTTCTTTGTAATCCTCGCGCAGGTCACACAGAAATTTCTGATCCACAGAAATTTGCAAATCATGTGAGCATTGCTCTTCTTCAAAAAATTTCACAAGATCACCTCTTATTTCTGTACTTGCTTTGGTGCTTCCAACCAGTTGTTTGACAGAATTGAAAAGGCAATCTCCATCATATTCCACATGTTCAAGTAAATCTAGATTTCTTTCCTTTGCTATATCCAAAAAGTCCTGCTAGGTGGTCCCTTTTCTTTTTATTTGCTTGAAGTGCACTTTCTCTTGATTCAGATATTATTGATGCCATGGTGAACCATAATAGTTAACATCATCAGGTTGAATTTTTAGTGATACAGATAATACAGATTTTTCTAGTAATAATAGCATTTAATAGTATTTTTAGGCCTAAAACCTACTCAAAACCTACGTGGTCTCATGAAATTACATCTAATATTATGAACTGCACCAGTAAATAGAAAATCACTGGATAACTGGAAGCTTGAATAACAAATACTAGTATGTGAAATTCAAAGATTTAAAAACGAAACATGATGCAAACATGAAATATGTTGGTCCATTGATTTCCTATCACATTTAGGGACAAGTTTCACACCATCCAATAATTAGGTTACAATATACTCTTAGATTAATTGGTAGGAATTATTAAAAAAATATATAATGTATGATTATCAGATACAATAATATTTTTTAACTGAAAATGGTGAATTGTGAGGAAGATTGAAAAAAAATATTTGAAAAAAAGTGAGGAGGTGAAATCTTAAGAGCGAGGAGGCGAGTGAGGCGAAGCCAAAAGCGAGGAGGCGACCGCCTCCTCTGCCTCAGCCTGGCTACGGGCCTGTGTTCAGAAGTTAGAACAAAATTCATACTACCAAAATTCATTTTAGTTTATGAATGAACACTAGCTTGACCCTTTGTAAGATATTGATCGCATTTGTTGTAGGCACCAGTCACCTAGCCTGTGTACTAAAACCTCTCTATTACGACCACTTGTAGGACCGACTGAAAGTGGATTCAATGGATGAGTGGTCTATATGTGAAGGTTCCCATAGGAATCATTTTGAGGGATTGGGACCAAGAAGTCTGGTCTCATTATAGAGGTGGTCTTGATGTTATTACTGTTAACAACCATCCAAACAGCCACGGGTTTTGATGAAACATTACCAGGGTCATGACACATTTGAACAGAAGTGAATTGACTATTTAGAATGTAAACTGCACAAACTCCCGGGCATTATAAGTATGCAAATATCTGTTTTAAATGTGCACACCCAGTCGGTAATAGATCTTCAGAAACTATATCATTTTTTCAACTGTTCATAAGATACGACTTGCCACTGGGAACAGATAACATCGTCTGTCTGTTACAACTTTACATGCAAACTTATGTAGTGCTGCTTAGAATGGACAATAATTATGGAACAATATTCGTGTGTGGTAGTCACTGGTGAGTATTTGCATACAGGTTTATTATCATTGATTAATATGATTGCTATTGTTAATCCCGCACCCATGTGCAAGGTATCTAATTAACTTGGGCTATATGGATTGCTTATCTGGCTCAACATCACACTAACATAGGTAAACCCAAGGTGGGAGCTATGATATATCTGCTAGTGTTAATTTCACATTTTGTGGCAAGGTGCTTAATTTAGCACGAGTATGGACCCCTTGTCTGCCCAAGCCAGCAACATACTCAACGGTATGGCCTTATATTATTGGTCTTGCCTGGTCATGTGGGCCTAGAGAGGAACAACACCACCATGGTCGTTCTAAGACAAGACCAATAGATTGACCGGGCAGGAGAAATAGAACAGACATCTTTTGTATCCCTGTGCCATAACCAGCATTTGTGGCGTGTTAATTGGCATGGTGTTAATGGCACGGGGCAGTTTTCGGTACATTTTATCTAGTCATGGCCTAATTCTGCCTTAACCAAATTGATTGGAACCTACCAGTCGTATGGATGTAAATAGAAAAGATGAATTAATGTTTGCTATAAAACATTTCAAATTATCAATAGCAACCTTAGTGAAATAAAGCTACGACACACCCTGTTATTTCCATCGAACCGCATTATTTGAGCAACCACCACTGACTGGTGTTACAATCCCTGCCTACAGCGTGGGGGAATGCAGCGGGGTGTAGCTCTGTCCTCCTGGAGGGTCCTGGGGGGAAAGGCCGCGTCGTCTCCGTGGTCACAGGCAGGGGAAATGCTATTGCTCGGGTTGATGTTACTGTGGATGCGCGCTAATATTGTTTTTGGACTGTAGGTGGGTTTTTAGTCAAGAGAATGAAGAGACATCCAGTTGAGGTTACTAACGCATTTATTCCTTTATTGTTAATGTTGCTACCGCGGTTAAACTATAGTCCAGAATCCATACACACAAAATATACACTAAAGTCCAGAAGAGTGACTACTTAAGCTACTAAAAGGGGTGTACATTGACCAACGATCGCTGACGCCTGCCCCACTCTCAGTTTGCTCACACGGAAACCTAGCCAGTCCAGCTAGTATAAACGGGGAGTAGAGCAGTCGTGACGAGGACCGCGCACCGCCGCTTTTATGCTAGTGCTCAGGCATGCGGCCGCTAGGCGGCAGGACAGCGGCGGCGCTCGTCCGGTGGTTGGCCCGTGGACACTTGCCTTATTTGTGTTTTCTAGGGGAACGCGGCAGGTGAGCCGTGTCCAGGACTCTGCGTTAAATCGGGCACGCGCGTATACGACAACCCTCTTGTTTGCGAGAATGGAATTCCATTCTAAGGGATATGTACAGCGCGCGCCCGATCCCGCAAGCCCGGGTCACGACAAACCCCGCGCACCCTGATCGCTATTTATAATATTTACTTATCTTGGCAGGTCAGAGCCCCTTTTTAAAAGAAAAGCTAACCGATGTTGGTGTTATCATTTATGTTACATATTCCAATCCATCGGTGTGGACCTCCATGTGCGGGGTGAGATCTTACCCGCATCATGTTACATGCCTAACTGGGTTCTGCCTGCCTATTTCCTAACATAGTATAATACTTCGAGGTCCCTATTACCATACACAAATAATGAAAATTGGTATTACATTCATATACACTTATATAATTTAAACCTGGATTCTGGACGCCCTACACATTGTTATATATATCATAAAGGTTTACAATATCACCGGTAGCTTTGTTAGTATATTCATTTGGTCGCCTTCCCGAACTCAACACTGAATTTTGAAAAATGGCCCTAATATGGTTCGGCAAGGTTAAGGTTAGTAGCCTATTGTTAGTCAGAAAAAAAAATACGGGGTTTTTACTACCAAAACCGTTCACTTTTCAACTGTTGCACTTTCATAATCTGTTCATTAAAAGTTCACTGAGGCACTGGAATACAGCCGCCACGCCATGGTTCCTTGATTGAGTCAGTTCCTGGGTTCCTGAGTTGTTGAAGTGTTCTCCTGGCAGAGTGGCGCACCCCCGCTTCCGCCGTAGTCAAGTTCATTTCCTTCTCACAACCACTTATTGCTGGTCGATCATCTCATCTGGTTGGTTCATCTCTTCAGCGTCTTTTATGTCTTCTGCCCTGCCTATGATTTTAAAGGTTTCTTGGGGCTTAAATGGAGGTATCGCGCGGTGTTATGGATCATCGGTAGAGAGCTCTTAATAGTGTCACCATGCTTGCACGCGATCTTTAAACTTTGTGTTGATTTCTTACAGGCTCACTAGGCTTCTGGAATTAGGTTTTTCTTCTTGTGTTCCCAGGCCTCCAAGGATTGGGGAACCTGTCTTCACGATGAGTTTTCGTTCGGGTACGTTGTGTCATGCTCTGAGTTTTCATGTGATGTCCAATTGGTTTTCTTCGTGTGTTGGTGAAATTTTATAATTATTTCTTATGGTTTGTTAGATTCTCTTGTCTTGGTTCTGCTGTCGTCGATGTTTTGGGGACATTCATATTTCACCCTAGCAGGGAATAAATTCCTGGAAAGTTGATAGCCACCAAACACAATAACAGCAGATTGCATCTATAAGTCATATGATATTATTCGCTGAAAATTACAAATTATTGTACACATGATGATAGATTTGAAACAAATATTCACTTTTTTGGTCACATTCTCACCACATCTACACAGCATTACACGGGAAATTATTAAATGGGTAAAATCTAACTACTATTTTGTTCATAATTTAAATAGTAATAAAACCTTTTCCTAAGCTCATCTACATCCAATACAGATATGTAATATTTGAAAAGAAAAAATATATTTAGTATAATATATATCAATTGATGAAATAGAGGTGTCCATCCTTTCATCTTAACAAGTCACACTGCGGGCTACAGATAATGCAGCTTTCCTTAGTTTCCATGTACCATTACTCTATGAAAGATCTTATATTGCAACATACAATCCATCAACATACATTTTATAAAATAAAACTTAAATGCCTATAATTTAACAAATTAGATTACAATAATATCAATTTACTATACTATTTTGTACATATGACTATATTTCCATAATAAGTAATCAAAGCTAATTTGTTATCATAATTTTCTACATATATGTCAAAGAGTTTGCAAATAAGTTGGTTTCTGAGGACAATTATTGTTGAAACGAACTATATGTATTGGTATATTTTGAAAAGATTTTGGACATTTGGAACATTAAAGCAGGTATAAAGAACTGTCATTGTTTTGACTACTATTAAATAAATAGAATATGTAATTGGACACAGCCAATAGGATTTTTTTCTAAAAATATATTTTGTTTACAGCACACAGAATAAATCATAACTACAACGGGTCATCTTCGTCCATTTTCCGTACCATTTCTAATCTTTTTGCTGCCTGATCTGCCATCTTTGCTGCTTCGTTCTGCATCTCCTCCCTTGTGAGCCACTATCATGGTACAAGCATCACGCACAAACTAACCTGGCTATGGTAGCCATGGCGCCGCAGGGACTAATTCCCTCGGCCTCTGCTGACAACTCCACACCGATGCCCTCGACTGATGGTGTATTGGGCGAAGACTATAAGTTAATAGCTATAGCAGTGCTCACCTGTTGTACCGCATTTCTCGTCTACATGTTCATACGCGTGTTGGTGGCTATCAAAGCTTACCGTAATATTAAAATAAGGGAATGCTTAAACTGTAAATCCAGGCTAGCTATAGTTATCACCGGTGACACGCATGTAGCAAAATTCAACGTATGCACGCTACGTTTCGCGAAAGGATACATGCATAACATCAATGTACCTTCATTAACCGTTAAAAATATCTCCAGTTGCTGCGGATTGTTTGCGTCAGTCTCATTGGCATGGAGAGGGAAGCTAAAATTTAATTATCTGGCCAGGGAATATGACCTAGAGCTACCAAGCGGATTTGTGGTATATGGCCACCGGGCTGGCCAGATAGCAAGCATGGCACAGTTGCGCGATGCCCACGATGTGACGGTGTCAGCGGTAGTCGATAAAATATGTAGTTGCAATATGCCTTTGCCCAGTGCCCATGGTAATGAAGTATGAAGCCACACCCATGGGCTTATATTACAGGTCTACCAAACCGTCTGACGAGCTTATTCAGAAATTTTCATTAACTTCGTGATGCGCTCTGATAATCACCTCTATGCCAAATCGCCAAATTACAGCCATTTGATATTTATATTTACTCATGCACAACCCTGAAACGATTCATTATTTGTTGTGCGTGTGCTATATTCGTAGAACGCGTTTGGTGGGCCTGGTTGCGAACATAATGTATATGTATAATTTGTGACTGCGTTTTAATGCCTTTAATTACATGTATATATATGTGTTTTAGTCTTTAGAATGGATGCAGGAATAATCAGAGACTTAGCGGCTGCAGGTTTCCGACGACCTAACAGCCTGACTTCACGTACAACCTCTCCTGAGGCTCTTGGACGATGGTTGGGCTTATGTCACACGTCCGCGCCGTTCGAATTTTACGCCTCACAAAAGAACTAAAGCGAATGGCAAGCCGTTCAGGTTTCTTTGCGGCTATGTTAAAATACAACACGGGGAATGAACTGCACATTCCGGTACCTGTGTATATGACGCCTAAACAGGTTAAAGATAATGCGCACTCTAGTTCAATGGCGTCGGGGAAAACGGCCAGGTTGTGTGACATAGTTACAGTAGCAAAACCCAATTTAGTACTACCATTCGGTCACCCGGCGCGGCATTTTCCGTCACACAATACAACCCCAACTGTCGATACGCTGACCCCTCATGAACCTCTTTTGCATGATTTCCGCAGACCTACCATAGCCCTGGATATGTCCGTGTTCTTGTGCGCATGCAGAATTTTGAGTAGTGACCCCTCACACATTTTCCACGACTACCCTTTTTCACCCTTCCTGGAACGCAGGATTGGGGAATTCCTGCATGCGGCCAATCTCCTGTGGTCCGAATACCTGATAGTGTGGGGGTTAAGAAACTTATGCACGGATGCGAACGTGTTCCGTTTCCTAAAGCTGGTACAAATCATCCAGCTGGGAACAGTAACTCCATGGGGACACCTCAAAGAGATCCTATTACACAGAAATGGTAAATTAAGTTCGCATACCATATACGGTATTGCCAGTGCCGAATGGCATAATGACATGCCATGTGACCTGCAAGATTGTATGAAGCGGGCAAAGGAGTTCCGATCCATGGAATCCGCATTCTGGGACGAACAATACCTGATGCACGGCGCGGTCAAGTCGCGCTCATGCGTGTTTTGTGACGGCCCGCTAAGAAAATTCCATCCGGACACTCACTCGCGGAGTTTGTCCGTAGACGTTATGCCCTGCTGCCTCGCTACGGCACATCGAGAATGCATTTATAAGTTTGTTTGGAGTAGCTGGACGTGCCCCCATGAGAGTTCAGAAAAAGAACCGTGTTCGCATGTTCGTGATTGCGCCTTGAACCCCTCAATTAACCCATGGAACTCCCTGTATTGTACAAGGAAAGGAGAATGCCCGCGTTGTACGACGCCCTATGTTCAAGGGGCGCTGGATAAAAGGGAAGTTACACCGGCCATCGCCCATTATGTCGTTGGAATACGCCGCCATTTACGGTCGGTTATACGTCTATATAATTCTGAGTACGGCGCTGATTGCGTCTTCAATCAAATCAGATCAATAGCGCAAACCGTACATGACTTATCAGCATCCACTCAATAGATATCCGCGTGATGATTCATATTTTACTATGTTTTTAATGTGCAAGTCTGTATATATTTGTTGTTAAGTAGCTCGGACTATATGTCTGAAGTGGAGTTCGCCGCTACTTGCATACGGTAAAGTGGCAGAAAGGCACTCAACCCATTGTGGTAATGGTAACCTGATCGACAGACGTAAGGCGTTCGCGATGGACACACACGGTGCGCCACGGTATGCGAACCACCTCGGGTGCTTGGCCAACAAATACGTTTCTCGATTAGGTTGCTCCACACAGGCGGGGCTTGAAGCCCCTTTCACCTGTGTGGGGTCCCAAATGTCCGCATGATTGTATATATAAGCTTAATTGGTGTTTTATGCATGGCATGATTGCCGTTGATTGTTTTCAATTAAATGCGGCTGATTATTGATTTATAGCAGTATCATCTATTACCAAGAAGTGGTTACATTTTTGGAGCCGATGTGTCTGAGTTTGTGGTTATAGAATATTGATTTTAATGGCATTCAAATAGTAATAAGAATGTGATTCACTAGTAAATGGACCTAATAATGGGCCCAAATGGCAGCAATAATTTTACACTTTTTACCCCATTACTACCTTCCCTTGGGGTGGAGGGTCATGAAATTTACAATTTCTTGTCTCCTCACCCTACAGATGCTACATACAAAAATTTGGTTAAGATTGGCCCAGCAGTTTTTGAGAAGAAGATGTTAACGACGCACGACGGACGACGCACTTATTTGACCTTAATCGCACGACGGACGCCAACCCATAGCAATAGGTCACCTGAGTAAATACTCAGGTGACCTAAAAAAGTTAAGAAAGCAAAAGTAATGATTTTTTTCTATAAGTACAGTGCTAACCAAAAAACCGTATATAAACCATATGAAAGCTTATATTGTGTATGAACTACATTGTGTCAGGTAATACAAATTTCAGGTTTGTGAGATCGTGTCAGTTACTAAAAATTTTGAGACCAAATTCATATGTGGTGTTTTAATTTATGACAATATAGCAATGTTATAGACAGACATGTTATGACATGGCGTTCATTATTCCTTCAACGGCAGATTCGCCGCTAGAGTCATCAACTGAATTCGCCAATGGACAACAATTTTGTGGATCGGATATACTAAATATACATATTATGAATAATACGTGACAGCAATCATATACGATTACAAACTTCAAAGTCATAGTAGCATGATATTAACAAACTCCAGAATATTGACAGATCTTCACATAATAAAATCAAAATTACCCTTTAACAAACATATTTAATACCATTAATTGCCCTTATATTAAATTTGTATAATAGAAGCACTTCACATGTAGTTTACGTGTTGGTAAAACTCTGCAACGGTACCTTTGTCATGAAGGGTCCAGATGTCAAAGGATATTCATTCCTATCACAACCAATCTGCATCTCAAGTGTAGTACATAAAATGCAAAGGTGATTGGGAGAAGAATATTAAACGATGGTACGTATCATGGGAGTTTTTGAATTTATGCCGCGACAATCACAGCATTATATATATATGCAGTAATATAACTGTCTAAGATTGCAAACACCTCACAAAGATTGAGAGGTTTGGTCCAAAATAATTTTGCCCCGAGAAAGCCGCTTTTACAGTCATGAAGTGCATAAGCGACGTGTGCATAAACAGCATCGCACGCAACGGTGCGTAACATTGAGTGCGACGGTGTTTTGTACTGAATAAATCAATGAATAAATCAATGAAATAGGTATCCTGCAGTGATCGATAATTAAACCTGTATAGCGTCCCTGGATAAGGTCATATGTTGTGACTTGTATTTTGGTACAGCAAAAATAAAATGAATAAAAAAACGACAAAAAAGCAGCAATCTTCACAGATTGCGAATTGAATATTTTAATTGATGAACTTACCAAGCACTGTAAAAAAAATATCAGATAAAACAACCAATGTGACAGAGAAGAATACTATTTGGAAAGACATTGAACATCGTGAAATTCAGTTTCAACTCAGTATAGATCTGTCACTAAACTTCAACGAAAATGGAGAGATATGACCAGCAGAACAAGAATAAAACACAGAGACGAACCCGATAAATTAACAAAAATTGAACTTCAGGGTTATGCGCTTGATAGGGACAGAGT